>MU868878.1:0-14703 GCA_036418205.1 Ostertagia ostertagi | reverse complement strand
AATTGCGGGGACACTTAAGTAAGAACGCAGAGACGGTCGAATTGGTGAGGAAACATGCGAAGTCCTGCAATGTCAGGAAGTGGAAATAAGCATGAGGGTGAGAGGACTAGCCGCAGGTTTTAAAATAGAAAGGCAAAAGTCCGAAGAACTTCGACTGCAATTGACTCAAAAAGAATTACAGGTTGAACAATTGCGTCAAGAAGTCGAAGGCCTAGGGCAGCAAGGCAAGGCGAGCGCCCACGATAATACGGATAGCAGTGGATCAGCGCAAGGTCAGTCTGATCGATCAAGACAATATAATTCAGTAGAAAGAGTAATCAAAGCAACCAGTCTTTACAGATGCGCTTTTCAAAGACTTGGATGCAATCGAGCCGACCGTATTGCGTGACTACGCCGAGAGACGGCTCAGAGAACTGTCAAGGAATTCAACAATCGTCGGTCACAGGTGAGGATAACGAGTTTTCGCTGAGTGATTACATGCGTACCATGTCCTTACCAGAAGTACAGCCCTTCCTTGGTAGACCAGGCGAGTGTTTCAAGAGATTTTTAAGCTCATTTGACATGAAATACCCAAAAGGTCAGTGGAAAGACTCCAACAGATTGCAACTTTTGCAGAGCTTTCTGAGGAAAAACGCTTTGATAGCATTTGAGACCTTACCAAAGGAAGTACGAGAGGGCACTTTTGATGGTGTAGTGAAGGCAATGAAAGATAGGCTACGCGTAGACGGAAATAGCCAAAGAGTAAAAGCTCTATCAGATCTGCGCACATTAACCATTCGATCCGGACAGACCGTGAGCGAATTTTGCCTCGTTTTAGAAAACTTAGCAAATAAAGCCTACCCAGACACGCCCGCAGAAGCAACTTCATTGCATAAAGCGGAGATTTTGTGCAGACAATTTGCCAATTGGAATGGAAGTTATTGCCTAACTGAAGCGCTAGAGACCAGCAGTTGCGAACAGGCGTACGAAAAGGTCAAGGAAGCGGCCTTACGTTTAGAAAGAAGCTTGCAAATAGCCGATGAATACAGATCATCAAACAATACGAGACCTACGCACTCGTTCGGCAACAAACACCATGCATGGGTTAAACATCGTGAAACATACATAAGGAAAAATGTGGGAGAAAGCTCGAGAAGCGAAGCAGTAAAACCGCACAACCCCCCAACAGGCACCAAAGGGGACCATACACCACGTTCCCAAAGAAAAAGTGATTCGGTCAGATGTTATAATTGCGGAAAGATGGGCCACTTAGCAAGAGAGTGCCATGAAGCACCAACTCGGCAACAAAATACTTCAACAGTAACTGATACTCACAGAATGCCCGGCCCAGCGTATGCCTCTCGTATAGATAAATGGATGTGCACAACGTGGAACAACCCTCGGTCTAACTCAAGTCAGCTATTCGGTGAGAAGCCGTTGGTAGAGATAACGATCTGTGGTATAAAGGCGAATGCGCTTTTAGACACGGGTTCGCAAACCACAATCATCCCAGTGAGATTGCTAAAAAGAGCCGCAAATGAAGGTGTCAACTTGGACGAATACATCGAACGGTTACCCCATACAAGCAAAATTACGGATCGAGATGCGTCCGGAAATGTGATGAGGTTCTTTGACACCATATGTATAGCAATAACGTTGGAAAACCAGCTCGAGTTTGTGTGCGCAGCACTAGTTAGTCGAAAATGTTCGAACCGAAGTAGTAATGCTGGGTACAAACGCGCTAGAGTTGTTCAACCTCAGGCTCTCCAAAGGCGCTGATACACGCAAGGAACCTGAGGACGAAGGTCAAATAGCTGGAGGCGTCAGCACAGGCCTCAACAGCAAGGGTTAAAAGTAGGGTTTTTGTTCCATCGAAAGCAATGCGAACCCTGACTTTGACATGTGCACGAGCTGATCTTCGGAAGTCGCCATTTCTCTGTTCGTCTCATCCACTCATACCTGATGGTGTATGCAGTGCCACGGACAACGACGAAGTAAACATACCTGTCATCAACAACTCAAATCAAGGAATGGTATTCAAAAAAGGAGAACCAATAGGAGAATGGCAAGTCAAAGACTGGGTTAAACCGAAGTATGTCGAGCCTGAGAGGGACATGTTGGATCTGAACAGACCAAGAAAATGGTGTTCCACTGAGAGCCGGATAGATACATTAATGGAGATAATCGAACAACATAATACTTTACCATGTGAAGCAGTGAAGCTTCTGAAGGAATTTAACAATGTGTTTGCGGTCACTGATGCAGAGCTCACCCAAACGGACTTGGTGGTTCATGAAATTGACACAGGAGACCACAAGCCCATAAGACAGAAAACCAGGCCAGTACCCATAGCAGCGCGGAAGGAATTCAAAGGAGTCCTCAAAGACTTGGTGGAACGCGGCATCGTGGAAAGAAGCTCTTCTGACTGGGCTTCTCCAGTAGTTCTCGTAAAGAAGAAGGATGGCACACTCAGAGTCTGTGTTGACTACAGAGAACTCAACAAAGTCATTCGTCAGGATTCGTATCCTTTACCAAAAATAGATACTGTTCTACAGTGCCTTGCTGGGAAGAAAGTATTCTCCACCATGGATCTCGCTTCGGGATACTGGCAGATACGTCTCTCCGAAGACGCAAAGAGGAAAAGCGCATTCACTACAAGTGAAGGCCTGTTCCAATTCACGGTATTACCATTTGGGCTGTCGACTAGCCCAGCAGTTTTCCAGCGCTTGATGGATGTTGTCCTTAGGGGATTAGAGCTGGACAACGAAGTTTTCGTTTATGTCGATGATATCCTAGTAGCCACGGACTCGATCGAACGACATTACGTCGTACTGCGAAGGGTATTCGAAGCACTCCGTAAGGCGAACTTGCGGCTGAAGCCCCAGAAGTGTGAATTTTTCAAAGACACGGTGATGTTCTTAGGGCATCGAATCGACAAACATGGAGTAAAGACAGATCCTGAGAAAATAAGGAAGATCGCAGAATACCCACAACCGTCGAATGTAGCCGAATTGAGGACATTCTTAGGAATGGCCTCCTATTACAGGAAATTCATCGCAGGGTTTGCCAAAATGACAAAAGATCTATACAAGTTGCTAAGCCCCAAAACAGCTTGGGAATGGACACCTGAACTAAGTCAGCGGTTTGAAAGTGTAAAAGGAGCACTGACAACCACACCTGTCCTTGCCCAACCTGATGTCGCAGCAGCAGAGAGCGGCAGCAAACCCTTTATAATCTATACAGACGCGTCAGGCGAGGGACTTGGAGCAGTGCTTTGCCAGGAGGGAGAAGACCGATTTCTTCATCCAATAATGTTTGCCTCAAAAAGCCTGACGAAAGCGGAAAAGAACTATCATATCACCGATCTTGAAGCTCTAGCCGTCGTTTTCGCTCTGAAAAAGTTTCATTTTTTCGTCTACGGCTTACCCACAATAGTGCGGACAGATCATCAGCCCTTGACTTGTCTTTTCAAAAGAACGAACGTCTCAGCTCGGGTCCTGAGATGGGCCTTAGAATTGCAAAAGTATAAGCTACAAATCGAATATGTGTCGGGCAAAGCAAACATAGTCGCAGATGCATTGTCGCGAATCGCGGCAAAACTCCCTGATGAAGAGCCCACAGTGTCTGAAAATGATCTTGTCATATGTAGTGTGGAAAAGCAAGAAGGCGGTTGGCTTGAAGAACTGAAGGAAGATCCGGACTACAAGGAACTCGTGGATGACGTAGCACAGAAAAACGATAACAAGGAAGTGAAGCTTCCACGATGTAAGCAAAAATACAGGGTCGCCGACTTCTATCTCGACAACGGTGACCTCAGGATGATGGTAGGAAACTCGTCAGTCAGGGTGGTTCCAAAATCGAGACGAAAGACGTTGTTCCAAGAGGCACATGAAGGTGCCATGGCAGGACACCTCAACGGTCGAAAACTGTACCGTAAGCTCAAAAAACTAGTGTTCTGGGAAGGAATGGAGGCCGATATCGCTAAGTGGTCTAAAGAATGCTCAAAATGCTTCTTAGCCAAGGCTCACGAGTTACACACTCCTCCCTTGAAGCCATTCACCACAAGTGCTCCATTCGAACTTGTAGGTGTAGACTTGGTCGAATACGGGCTGACAGAACGAGGCAACAAGTACGCTCTGGTAGTCATAGATCACTTCTCAAAGTTCTTAGGCGCCTACCCCATCCCGAACAAATCTGCAGACACTGTAGCTCGTGCATTCTTTGAAAGATGGATATGTGATGGCTGCAGATGGCCCAAATGTCTTCATTCAGACCAGGGGCCAGAATTCGTGAATTCCATTATGTCAGGTGTTTGTGAGCTCACAGGCATTGAACAATCGCTAACAAGGGTATAATCCCCGCGAGAATGGCATTACAGAAAGAGCAATAAAACCTGACAAGAATGCTTAGGAAAAAAACTGTAATCCCGGCTGATTGGGATCTGCTCTTAACAATGGTAGTTTTTGCATACAACTCTTCACCACACGAAGCAATAGGTGAAAGCCCATTCTACCTTCTGCATGCATTTGATCCCAACTACCCGTCAAACGTCATCCCTCGCGACCAGCTTTCCTTCAATCACATTGACGTAGACGATTACAAACACGAACTGCTGGCAGGAATTCAACTCGCACAAGAATGCGCTAAAGAGCTCAATGAAAAGTACAAAGCACGCATGAAAGAGGGATATGACAGAAAGAATAAAGTCGATGTGCACAAGCTACCCAAAATAGGCGGTGACCGGGTGTTGCTCAAACTGCCCAGAGAAATGGATAAAGGATAAAAGGATAAAGCATTTGCCGTTGATCAATCCCTTTTTGGGATGCGGCACGCATTCTACTTCCATTTGTACATTCGTAGTGGCGTTGAATGCGATGTGGCCTATACAATGACTTGCGGGGGCCAGCCGATGTACAAGTCAGTGTTTTTATCCTCCCAGACAAGTCTGGTACCAATTAACCGACCCCGGAGGGATGGAAGGCTTGGTTGGCCCGGGCGACTCACGACCCAGGATTTGATCCCGGACCGCTCGCGTGGTGAGCGCGCCACTTGTCACTGCACCACTTCCGCCCTTCATGCACCACTCGCCCAGAGAAAAAGCCAGTAAGAAATATCCTAAGCTAACTGAGCCATGGGGAGGACCCTACAGAGTCATCAAAACGAGTGAAAATTCTGCGCTAATATCTAACATAAATGAAAAGGAAGAACCTATCCAAGTTCCATTTGACTCGCTTATAATCCTTCCTCTTGAGCTCGAAAATCTACCAAGGAAGACAACAACAAAAAGAGTCAAAAGGCGACATGCAAAAGTAAGCAAAATTGTTTGCAGAGCAACCGCCAATGGAGACGATACAAGTGCACTTGGACTCTTCTTTCGGTGTCCGGGAAAGTATGCTCACGATGGCAGCGGATACTCGTACTCATGCACCGTGCAGCAAAAGTGTTTCAAGGATGTCGTACCAACCGCGTCAGAGGCAATCGGAAATATTCGATTCGATTCTATCTTTTCTCTTGCGAGACTGATTTCCATTCATGAGTATGAAAAAAGTGAGCAAAACAAGAGATTTCTGATGTTAGATAATAAGCATCCTTTCATCACGATTACTGGCGCTCGGAAAGCTTATCTCTTTTATAAGAAATTTTGTGATCATGTATTCCGATCCTTGATTCTCCATGATGGATCCGTCTTGTCTCTCCCTCATGATGGTGGAACCGGGTTACCCATGGAGCAGCTCAATGATGCGACCAACGAAGGCGTGAAATTCGCCAAAACAAACGAATGGGACGAAGTGGGGCTGAAGGAGCCCACAAAGTTGCTGATCATTCTTCCGGATAGCTTCCGTGCCATTCACAGCGTTTCCGAGAACAACGCGATGTGGAACGTCAGTTATATAGTCGCCTCAGCGACATAAGCGGACTCCTAGAGAACTCGACAGCAAGGACTTGTCTGCTCATTGGTCCTACAACGGACACGCCTTTTGCCAAAAAGGATTGGTGCAGATTAGCCTCATCCTTGGGGACGGCAGCCCGCATGGGCATGAAGATCATCGCAGTCGCTCCGCCACGTGGAGACAAAGCGTATGAACAAAAACAGGAGCGATCTCAATGATGCCATCAACCTCGCAAAATCATCTGCGGTCTTGTCGAAGCAGTGTCTGTGCAGCCTCATCCCCAGCATTGAATCTGCGAGCGAGCCCTCTCATGGGCCAGGAGCACACCCAAGAAATTCGTGTGCGGAACCTTATTCAAAAGATGTCATCAAAGAATACTTTCAGGTTCTTCGTGTATACGTGAAGTCGGAGGTGGACATGCCACCCATCAGAGCGATTGGAGAATCACGCGTGCGCGAGTATTTTAAGCAAAGAAAGGAAAAAATGAAACTGGCACGACCTCCAAAGAGATACCCAAAATTCTCATCATTCAGGACAACGCAGCAGATGTTTCCCACTCAGATGCTACCGAATGCGATTCCAGTACTCCAGTATCCATGGATGGCCGCTTCATCTGTTGATCGCTGGCGACAGGCCACCCGAGTCTGAGACGGGCGCACACCGAGGACACCCTCGCAACGGCTAGTTATTACCCCCCTCACCCACCCACTTCCCCCCTTCAGAATCTCTGAATCCATCAAAGTTTCTTTTCTTTTTTTGAAAGTTTCCTTCATGACGTATGTTGCTGGAAATCTCTCAATGATTTGGATTCTCTATGAATCTTGCAGTTTTTTTTTTCGTCGTCGATGTCATATCCTGTTGATGTCAAATGCACGTTCATATTTTTGATACCGGTTATTGTTTTCTCGTTGTTGTTTTGCAATATGAGATATGAATTGTTTCTTGAATTCATTGTCATTTGTGTACCTCCGAAGTGGCAGGGACGCCACTTCCCCTAGGGGGAGGCATGTTGAGGTATTTGTCTCTATTGATCACTACATTTCTTTTGTGGTCTGTGGTCTCTTCGTGCCCTGAGCCCCGCACCTGTCTCACCATGCTTTAGCAAGTTTTGATCTGTTTGGCGGGAAACCGCTAATATAAAGCCACCACGTGATGGTCGGAGTTAGTTCTTTCTCGCCTTTTTTTATTCGGAGTGCTGTATTCGTCCGTTGCCTGTGGCGTCACCCCTAATAAACTGTACCATTCGCTTCCATTCAGCCGGAGAACACAGGGGACATCGTCCACTACAAAATAATTACAAAAAAGTTCGAAGAAAAGCTGCTCCACCAAAATTGCGATACAGGGGTTATTCGTAGTGGGGAATCATTTGGTGATAGTGGAAAAATCACCAGTTGGCTGCTGGTCCCGGAAATGCAATATTTTAGGGTGACCTTATAGTTATGAAACGCACTGTAGTCTCCATCGAACCAGCAATCTGTACTTTTTACTCAGCCGTCATTTTGTGGACAAAAAATCCAATTGCCATGGGCACCGCAAAATCGACAACACTGCCTTTTCCTGCTCGGGACTGCCAACCTCCTCTGAGAGAAGCATCCATTCTGTGGCAACTCGTTGACAAGAGTCAGTGGTAGTCAGGGCGAACATCAGTCGGGAACAGGGGGTCGTATTCGTGACGCTCAGTAATCATCAGTGGCATCGTAGTGAAGATAGGAGTAGGAGGGTGTAGCGCAGCAGAAAGCGAAGATATGTGAAAAAACATGATATAAAATATTCTTTGCAGGTTCAGTCGCTCCATTCCTCTACCTTTATGAGAAGGACGTATTTGAAAGCAGTACAAAGAATGAAAGTGCATCTCCGCAAGGAACGGGGCCACATGTGCACACGCGCTGCAAAGGCACCTCCATCTACCGCCCGCTCCTTCTCCCTTAATACCTCGTTGAGAATGACACTGTTGTTAGGGACGCTGTCGCAAAAACGACAACCGTGAAGGAAAGCCCTGGGCAAATGAAGTTGTTCTTTAGGTTGTAGGAGTTACGAAATGTTTACTACAATGCAGCTTCTGTCAACTGGTCATGATCATATGACACCTTCCAATCGATTCTGCAACTTCGAGTGAGTTGTGTGGCTGGAGACAACAGGGGGATGAACCATTTATTGCTCGAAATCCTTCTTTATATCGCTGTCTATCATGATTCCTTCATCACAGTCTCTTCATTCCAACCGGCTCATTTGCACATCCTCTCCATTTCCACCGTCTTCTTCCCTAAAACCGGTTTCCCCCTACTACCCTCAACATCCCCCCGTAGTGACCGCCAGGTCACTCTTTTACAATACCACCTCGTTCCATAGCCTTTAATCGTTATTTATTACGGAACATCCTTACAACTACTAAAGATTGGTTTCTTCATCCTTCAAGAGGGCGCATCTTTCAGTGGCTCCTTCCTCATCAGCGTCTCTTCGGCACGGTAGTGACTCCTCCACGCAACGAATAGTCCCCGTCGATCGGACTCAATCTCCATACCTAGGCGGCGCGCCCCCCCGCCGCACGCCGCCCCCGCCCGCGCGCGTCCAGCTCCAGGATCTCGGCGTCCTCCTGCCCAGCGGACGCGGCGATTGGAATATAATATATTTTGAGCTCATCAACACCCTCACATTTTGCGCGAGCCACTCACCGGCTGTAGGAAAACCACAGTGGGTGGGGATGTTCCGACCATCAGGGAATTGGTCATCGGCGCCATCGTGGAACCGGCAATAGGGGAGCCGAAGCCCACCACAGTGGGTGCCCCGACCCCGTTGCACACTGAGGTGGGTCGTACCACGGGTGTCGTCGTCGTCGCCGTTGCGTCCCACGGCACCAACTTGGAATGAGGCTGACCTCCCCAGCCGACCCTTTGGTGCCCTTCCTCAGGCCTGTCACATCTATCCTTGCTATTCGCACTGTTTGTTTGCCTACCCTAGATTTTTTACTCTCCACATAATTCCAGCCACCTCATTTCATAATAATAACCAGGTTGGTCCCCCGTCAATCGCCGGGACTTCCTTTCCCTGTGTACGCTTTACGTCTTGGAATGACATCAAAACCTAACCAACCTTAGGTCTGTAGGTGATTGGTTTTCTTCCTCCTTTCCCCCACTGCCCTCCAGCGGCTGTAGCACCATGTGAAATAACTGGAAGTGACCTCAGTAGGTGTTTATGTAGCCGTTGGGGTGTTATCACAATCATGCCATTGCAAAACACTAATAGCTAAAGTCCTGTGAGCTACATGATTCTGTTAGCGGTTTGTTTATCCCATGAGCTTCCTTCTCACTCACTTCATTTTGCGGACGGACACACATACATACATACACACACATACAGACATACAAACCGACACACAAAGTTAGCGCTTTATAAAATAGAAGGATAATACACATCCTCCGATACTCGTATGTGGTCGCAGGCAATCAGGATAGTAGACCTCGCGCGTCCCTATTTATTCATTTGGCATGGGCTGGTGAACAATCACGAAGAACTTCTCGGTAAAATTTATTCCATTTGAAATATTGCCGGAAGTTACATTTAAAACCGTTCTTCGGCAATGGAATGGACTTCGCTGCTTACACAAAAAATCAGTTCTCATCAAGTCAGTAGTTTGGAAAAGGTGTTCACCCGCAGAAGGTATTTCGGTTTTTGGAAAATATTCCAAATGAATAATAATGAAGCGAATAAAGTGTTCTGACAAGTAAGCAACTGCCAACAAAAGTTGCAACAAAACAGTAGAAAATTTGGCTTCATTTGCCCTTTACTGCTCCACTCCCCAGAAATTGAGTAGGATTTCTATCGAAATTGACCATGTGGCTAGAAATTTGCCCCGTGGTAGTTCGTCTTATAGAACACGAAAATCGCATTCGGGTGTGAAAAAGCCTGACGCCAGTGGCACAAGTGCCTTCGACGGAACACCTTATATTATCGAATTCGCTGAAAACTTGCCTTCAGAGGTAGTTAAACCCTAATCTCCCATTAGTTCGTTGCGAGTGAGCTTGTAACTTGCGCTACGGATGTCGGCGCAAAACTAATGTGATAGCCTACGGTGCGCGCGCCGAGTGTTCTCGTGACAAACTGATGTGGTACTCGGAATATGTGTTGGAAAACCCCTGTAGACAAATTCCTAGCCAAATCCTTAGTCAAGGACAAGTTCCTATTAAAATTCGGCTCAGTTTCTGAGGGGGGCAGTAAAGGGTAAATGGTGCCGAAAATTTCTATGTTCAGTGTTGAGTTGTCATATATCGCAACAATCAGATATGAAAAGCAGAAGCAAGCATTATAACGTGCTTACTGCACCAAAAGGTGTATAAACTTTGGGAGTGACTGGAGGCTTATTTGGGAATAAGTGGAGTGTACCCCGTATGCAAGCTCACTAAAGTTTTCTCGTGATGTGGTGTTGACAAGATAATCATGTTCTATGGGGAACACTGCAGTATAAGACATGGACTTGGGCAGCATTGAGGAAAGACCTGTAGAAGTTGGTTCGTGTTCTGAAACGGTCGCGTAGTTTTCGATAACGTAAGCTTTTGTTCAGAGAGACGATCTGAAAATATCATCCATTCGCTTTTGCATGTGCTTACCTTCAGAATATGGAGGCAGGTATGCTTCTTCAAATGCGTCTTCCTCTTCCATTTGGGTACACGATCTCATCCAGAATTCAACAATTACGAAAGCAGAATGATAAATTCTTTTCGGAAACTTGACCAAATGAGGTGAAAACGTACTAATTTTTCAGCTCGGCTTACGTCATGAGAGTGATCGTTATCAGGGTCCTCACTTTCTGTAGCATACCTTTCAACAAACATTTTCTGATAACCAGATTGACACAGTTCCCAGAATTACTGTTTGCATCCCCTACAGAGAAATTTGTTCTTGTTAAGCACGTGCGGCTACATGTCCGACGCGGTCTAGCCTAAAACTGAATGGGCGTATATTGAGTGCCTGTAGTGCTGCCGTGAGTACGAAGCTTCGTCGATGAAACATTCTCATTCCATTTCTTGAATCGGTTGTCAAAGGGTATGTGATCTAGACCTTTCAATTTGCACGGTGGATGAGCGATGAATCCTGAACGGGTACACTATTTCAGCCTCTGACGTAGCCTTTGATCGATCCTCGATAAAAGAGGAGATGTCATCCCTTTTTACCGGTTTGTTATCGCTCGCCATATTCTGGCCGTAAAAGTCAGCTCCAAGAGGCATCTGGTTGCGTTCTTGGACCTTCTTTTACGGAAATAAATTTTCCAAGACCTGATACACCAAAGCTCAAAGGATCCTGCAATCGATTATCCAGAACAATCTAATCCTCAAGAAATACAACAGTCCGATGTCCAACAACGATTGATGGCTTTTTATGGCGGAGTACGCTCCTGTTCTTTGTGAATTCCGTACAAATCATCGCTGTGAGATAACGTGTGATACTGCCTTGTAACTAACCACCGATAGAGTCCCAGCATTGTAGCGAAATAATGTTTTCCAAATGTAGCACAAGACAAAAATTGGTACTGAATCTTGGAATATCTCACTGGAGCAAATTATGTTGGGAGCTTTTCTCTCGTTAGCACTTGTTAGTTAGACGAGTGCATCGCGTGCATTGGTTATGCGATTTTACTCATTTTGGCTAATCCTGTTATTTATTTCGAATGTGTCGCTGAAGCTGAAGGTGAATATACTACATGGTGCACTCTGTTTCATGCAGCCAGAAACCCACGTGGCACACGTGGCTAAATTCTCGATGAAAAGGTGACATCACGTGTGCTCAAAGATGTTCTTGAATCGATGCCACGTTAATGCCACGTCAATTTCTGCAATTGCACAATTTCTGGTCATTTGAAGGCGAGGGTACTTCTGAGAAACCTGTAGCATTTCATGGATTTAAATGCTCCTATAGATCTCTGAGGGTTCTTGCGAGATCCTTTGAGAAAATCTACATTTCGTAGATGGAGTTACACGGAAAAGAGACTACACCCTCAAGAAAGAGACCCAGCTGCCTTGAAAGCATTGTAAAAACTTCCTCCTGTACTTCAGATGTGTTACTCTGATCCCAGAAGATCAAGTGCGAGGTTTCGTGCAAAGAAAAATTGAAACCAAGGCGTATTTTCTTACCTCTTGGCCGGCTCCGCAGCTAGAAGGTTCTTGAAGTGAAGCGCATGAAAACTGTAGTAAAACCAGTTCGTATATCATGAAAATGGCTTACAAACGTGTTCACTATGTATACTAGACACCAGCAGAACGTTACGCGTGGACACGTCATGTTAACACGTCCTCACAATTCTTGGGTGAATCTCATCGATCAACCGTCGCGTTCGGCCACATTTCAAAAATTTAACGTTTCCCTCCGTTTCCTGGGAATACGCTACGACTTCCTCCTCCCCCCCCCCTGGAAGTATTATAATTATGTGTTTAAGTCTTGCTTCTGTTTAGCCTTCCAGGTTTGATATGGTGGAACACTTTATTGGTCGACGTTTCGAACAAATCGTCGTTTTCAAGACCTAAAAATTGGTTCGAAGCTCTAGTTTGTAGCCTATCCGCTCACACCCCACTAGTACCAAATGTTACGTCTCAGTAATCTCAAACCAAGATAAGTTCCAGCTAAAACCAACCTCCCCGTTCACCAGTACCATGACCAACAGGAGCATATGTGTTCTAAGC
This sequence comes from Ostertagia ostertagi, assembly GCA_036418205.1. Classification (NCBI taxonomy): domain Eukaryota; kingdom Metazoa; phylum Nematoda; class Chromadorea; order Rhabditida; family Trichostrongylidae; genus Ostertagia; species Ostertagia ostertagi. The sequence continues at coordinate 2,162 of MU868878.1, read as the reverse complement.
ATATTAGTGTTGTGCTCTTTGTCATCGCTAGCATGTTAAACATTCATTCGCTGCATCGCAGCACTGGCGGAGCGTGCCAGTCCAAGATTGCTCCAAAGTTCCACATTTCTTCTGTTATGGAGTGGTAAATCGAATTTTGAATGGATCTTCCCTTCAGAGTCCTTATCTTTTGTCATGTGCGACTTCGGAAGATGGCATGGCATAAGGAAATGCAAGAATTCGAGCTGCTTCTCTTCCATAGACTTTTTCTGAATATCTGTTCATCGAAAAAAAAATCTTGCGCTGGATCGCTTTTGTGCAAACACGAGTTTTGAGCTCCTGATCAAGTCTTCTTGGTGGATTCTATGGAGATCATCGAAAAAAGTGACAGAACTAGAACTACGAACTTTAGCGAGACTGTACACGGCCCTCAAACATCACTTTGCGAATAGTTCGCCTCCAGAACTTCTCTTCAGATATTTCCGAGCACATTTTCTTAGCGAGCGGGCGAGCGAGAAAGCGAGCGTGTTCTCCAAGACTCCAATCACCCTAACTTCTTTCAGAATGATTAGCGAACAAAACGAAAGGCAACTGGAAATTATAAGATTGATATTTCTCTGAGCACAGGAGCTACTTTGCAGAAGTACTCGCTTGAAAGTTCTCTTTTGGAATCTTCTAGAGTACTGGTAACCGAATCCTACCCCATCAGTGCACTTCCTTGCTCAACTTTTGAAAACGTCCGGATTCCTCCAATGCAAGACTTCCCCTTATGATAATCATGAACGAGTCTGAATGGATGTCTTGATGTTTAGCGGTAGCAACTACTGCTCTGGAATACCTAACACTTGGCTCTGTGGTTACGAAGTGCATCGAAAGTTCTTTTCAATCTTGCCATGGCTTATGGATGCCAGCCATTAATCTGTGATAGACGAGAAAGCGAAAGAAGAAGAACGGGAGTAGAAAAGGGAAGGAGGCCCTGCCTGCAGGCTGTTGAACAGTTTCGCGCTCCAGTGTAGTGGCATGGCACCCACTACCCACGGACAGGGTGTACAGTCGCGTTCGCACTTTTTCAGAAATTTTGCGATCTCCCCCCTTAAGGGAGCCTCGATGCGACCATCACTACCACTATCATAGAACTTACAAGGCTTCCCCATATGACCTCCCCCCTCCCTACCCCTACCGCCACCCTCGCCATCATCGCTGTTTTCATAATGTAATGTTTGATTCTAAGACCAATCGACACAGCCCAACTTCGCCACTAATTCCCGCTACTTTGTAGTATTGCTTGGATGGTTTTTGGTGCCACCAAATACGTCAATAACCATCCGGGTGGCCACTCCTTCCAACGACCTTTGTTCACTCTTCTCCAAAGATGATTATCCTAGGTTAACTTAAAATGCGACCACTCCCCTTTTCCGAAATCAAGAACGCGACCCCCTGCGACCCGGGTGAATGCAGAAGAACTTAAACGCCAATGTGAACATTTGCGTTCGTTCGGCGGCTGCGTCGCGGCTCCGCTGGGGAGCGCATTGTTCTTGCTTGGCGCGTAGACGCTACGCGTTGCTCAATGCGCTTCGCAGATAGTGCGCACCAATGTTCGAGTCCATACTATATTAGAAGCCCAGAATATAAGGGGATTGAGAGATTGACCCGAAAAGATTCTGTAATTAATGATTGGTCAGTGGGGAAGACCAATCCCATCTCCTACTCAACTACTCTCCAAATCACGACTTTCTAATCATTTTTGGTGCGTATTCTAATACCTGATCTCACAGTCTACCAAATAATGTGGTGTGAGCGGGGTTTTGAGCGTCAAAGAAAAAACTTAGCGACTTCTAAAACACCGCAAAAGCAGTAAGTAAGATACTAACTGGGCCAAAACTTCTGCAAATGACCATCTAGAAGAACCAACTACGCCAGTATAGTTGGAGGATCCCTTTGTTGCAAGTTTTCAAGCACTGAATCATAGTGTCCTTTCGAGGATTAAGGTAAGTGGACGGAGTCGGAGGAGACAATCCAAAACGCCATAAAAACTGAAAGTGAAACTTCCAATGGCATAAAAATGGCATGAGAAGTACACTGGTCTGCAAGGACTTAGAGACGACATAGATGATGTAAAACAGCTCATCAACAACTCCGTAGTCTTTACAACGGTTCCCTTATTTGCTCTCAATACTGTACTG
>MU868877.1:53353-71477 GCA_036418205.1 Ostertagia ostertagi | reverse complement strand
CCACCTTGAAAACGTTAAGCCCCGGGGCCGTCGGTTTCAATCCAGGACCGCCCACCTCCGGAAGTGGTGCGTGGCTGGCATAACGTGTGAAATCAGCTAGGTTGATTGCCGTATCAACCGATAGAACGACTGACATCTCCAGAAAACTTGTTTGTACGTGCCTCTTTCCCCAAGCCAGCCTCCTTCACTGCTAGTGGGAAAGAGGGTTTTGTTAACGGCCTTGTCGACGGTTTTTCTCAGTTTTTTCTCCACTGTCGTTCCACTTCGCATCTCTATACTCAGTTTCAATCGCCATAATACCCCCTTATTGAGCCCGACTTTTGCCTTTAAAATCAAGGTTGGCGGCCACTTGTTGGCTTCAAAATGGTCCTGACGATGAATTTGACATCTGATTTTGATATTTAGCGCGATTTGGCACCAAACCGTAGGCGCCAACCCAAATGCAAAATTTAGTCGCCACGGGGGATCGAACCCTTAACAGTACCTTATGCTTCTTTTTTGGTACTGCTATAACCGTTCAGCGAAAATGAAACATGGTTTTGCGTTCCCTACATGCGTCCCTACAATATGCACAAAACCGTTTTGAAAAAGCGCACCTTGCCCTGAAAGACCTCTCTTATGAGAAACGGAACAGTGGGACTATTTTCCAGAAGAGTGGTTTTTCGAAATTTTGGAGCTTTTTCGAAAGCGCTAATCTTCTAGTTTCTAATTAGCCTTGAGATTCTGCAAAAAGTTGATTATGAAGAAAGTTATGAATGTTTGAATGTCAAAAACTCGCGTGTGCACAAAAACGAAACGTTTTTTAGACCTATAGCATGAAATTCTATTATCCTTCACCCATTCTAATATCCTTTACTCATTTCCATTCTCAGTCTGGGCTATCCTGAAACCGAATGGAGCAATTTATTCGTCAGCATCGTGGGTTTGAGTGCATAGCTCGTGCCGCTTGTCCCAAACCTGACGCTGCGTCTCCATGTGGTTCTTCAGGTAAAAGCGAACTTCATGGCAAGGAAACAGACGAAGCGCTCCATATCTAGTAAGAATGATTGAAAATGTATCGCAATCGTTGGAGAGATACAGTCGATATCCGAAAGTTGGGGTAGGTGTGTCACCGGAAGTGACGTGCACTTGATAGAAGTTGCGTGGATAAGCTGTTGCCAGCATGCTTTGCTGATATCCAGCGATGTATGTTGGAAGCAGCTTATCCACATAGCTTCTATCAAGTGCACGTCACTTCCGGTGACACGCCACCCCAACTCTCGGATATCGAGTATATGTTGCATTTTGGTGATGGATGTTTGAAGGCACAGGCCCAGGGTTACTTAGGTGTGCGATGAATTCCTTCCGGGTGTACCGATACTGCTGGTTCGCGAGCACGGTGGGATAGTGGACAATCATATCGGCTTTAATCTAGTGCACACACAGCCCTCAAAGCGTTTCAGCAGCTTCGCATTTTGTCCTCCCCGGTCTAAGCCAGTCTGGTTTTATCTTGGCTTCTCGTCTATTCCTGCTTCCTCCGTGCTCAATCTCTCAACAGCTTCACACAAAACAAAGCAATGAAGTATATATGTTTATAATAAGAAACAAGTTGAATCAAACTAATCTATTTATTATTATCTTGCTTATGATGTTTAAACCGAAATTTTAACGATATTCTTCAATTTTCACATATATTTGAAGGGGTGGTGAGCAAAGAAGTCGTTTAGTCTCCGTTTCGCACGTGACCCTTAGACGGAGACCAAACAAGTGAAGTCTCCTCCCTCTGTGCTCATCAGTAAGGGAAGGGAGGACATAGAGTTTAGTTTAAATTAATTTCTCCAATAAATATGTTTTTTGTAAGTGATCAAATAGATTCGAGCAACTACTTGTATATAGAACTTCTTATAAACACATATATATTGCAATTCCATAGTATATTATAATATAATATAACATTCATAAATATACATAACAATACAAACAAATAAGAACCTGTATTATAGAACAAACCATATCTGTAGAGTCTCATTCCTGCTTCACTTCCTAATCAGACAGTTCGTTCTGGTTGCTTTGAAGGATCAAAAATCAGGACTTTAACCAACCTAAAGGATGAGGTACTATGTCATAACCACGAACGACCGCGTATACCACCGAACGCGTCGTATTGGTCTAGAAGACTATCGTGTCGGTCGAGCGCAGAACCCAGGGATGGTATGCGTGGTACTATCCCTGTGAGTGGAGATTTCGAAGTATCGCTGTAGAGAATCTGAATGTGTGAGAAAACTGAATGCCTCTAAAAAGTGCCGAACGCGTTGTTCTTTTGTGCTCCTTCGTGGGAGCCTTGTCCTAGTCACGGTCCGTAGGCACGTTCGCCTGTTCCGTCCCGGCGGACAAGCGTTGAAATTAACAACTGAACCGCAAAGGCGCCAGGACTCCGCCACGCAACCCATACCTTCCGCAAGCTCCCCTCTCTCTCCTCCTTCCGCTGACGGCTTCCACTATGGCGTCACGAGAAGAGCAAGGCACCAGTTGCGGCGGCATTTGCACTGAAGCTCAATTTCAGTGGCTGCGGAGCAATTGGAGCTAGCCGCTGGTGATTATCGGAATACACCCTTTCTTTCCACACAGTTTTTCACACAACACAACAATTGGAATCCACACAATTCCACTCCAACGGCGCGGCTCCCGTAAGGGCAGCTAAATCCTTGGCTGAGGCATACACATGCCTGAAGAAGGTGTTAAACACCGAAATATCGCAGAAGATTTCAAAGGAGATTCTTTTGAATTTTTTGCTGTTTTTTGGAATTTTGGAGTTTTTTCGAATACGTGGACTTTTGGAATTCTTTTGAAATAAAATTGATGCCTCTTTGTGTTATATAACATTTATCACGTTAGAATAAAGCCTCAATGCCGATGAATGGTCATCCCTGATAACGCATAATACTGTAAACATCACTGGAGATTCGTTAGGGTGTGGATGCATTTCATTTACCCATTGAAACAAGCTGAGATTTGGTTCGTTCCACCGTTTTCTTTTTGTTGCTTATCAGCATCAAGCATAAATTTAAAGACTAATCATAAGAGCCCTGGAAGCTCTCAGAAAACTTTCGCAGGACGTGATTTGTCTTGCTGCGACTGCACCTCCAACTGAGCGCCAGTAAGTCACGCATTCATCTTCGCCAGTAAAGCGAAATATTGCTTTTAACACACTGACTACCATAGAAGCACGTAACCTGACCAACGCACACGGTTTTTCCTACTTTGGTTAAGCAGTGCACAACTACGCTAGTTATAGATCACACTTACGGTCAGCCGAAATAAGTGTCGATTGGGCTCGGCAATTAGACGAGTAGGATTGCACCAGTGATTCGCTTCACCCACTCAGCGGTCGCGTTGTCGCCGACTCGCCTATTCGCCCACTTCTCTATTCACCTACTAACAATGCGCTAGTATTCGGAGCGAACCTAATCGAGACATCTGTAGTTATTTTTGCTCACACTTTTGAAAGCAAACCCTCGGGATTAGCCCGACTGATAGGAAGATGCCATTAGAAAAATTGCGGGGTACGGTCCTTCATAGGTTACGCCAGCTTCGTTGTCAAAAATTGTGCAATTTATGTGGCTAGTCCATTACGAACGTGCAACCATAACGACTATTGCAACACTCCGCCACTTTTAGGGCGCCCGTTCGAACGGGCGTGCTACTCTCGGTGTTTGTGTTTCTTTTGATACCTGTCTCAACATCGTACCTCATTCACGTTATGGGGTAGCGTTCAAAGCAAGATCGGGGTATTGTTACCAAACCAGCCTTTCGGAATGCCGAGGACTGGTTCGCACCCGTAGAGATGTTCCCACACTCAAAACCCGAAACGGCGCAGTAATAAGGCCCTCAGGGCATGTACTATGCGCTATCGCCGCCTGGCCCCGCTACGACCGCCCACCTTGGGATGTGGTGCGTGGCTGGCATAACGTGTGAAATCAGCTAGGTTGATTGCCGTATCAACCGATAGAACGACTGACATCTCCAGAAAACTTGTTTGTACGTGCCTCTTCCCAAGCCAGCCTCCTTCACTGCTAGTGGGAAAGAGGGTTTTGTTAACGGCCTTGTCGACGGTTTTTCTCAGTTTTTTCTCCACTGTCGTTCCACTTCGCATCTCTATACTCAGTTTCAATCGCCATAATACCCCCTTATTGAGCCCGACTTTTGCCTTTAAGGCCTTAAGTTTAGGTTTTTTCATTGATTTCCCTTTCCTCTTTCCACTTTCGGTTTGTTACGCAGCTCCCTCCACTAAAGAGCGCCCATATTTGTCCAGAGCTTGCCGTCAGTCGGTTTAGCAGCGTTCACAGTTGGCGACCGCACATGCGATACGAGTCAGCCAATGGGGACGGTCTGTACAGCATACATACGTGTTGATTATGCAATTATACGAATAAGCGATGAGACGATTAGGCGGATCACTGCGTAGGTGACCGCTGGTGCTCGGGAGCGGGATAAAAAGTTTCTGTTACTCAGCTAGAACTTGCGCGGAACTGCTGAGTAGAGCCGCAGCAGTGTCGGCAGCATACGTATGCCCACTAGTCTATGATTGGCTGGTTCGCGTCTGCACACGGTAACCTGTGAGGTGGTAGCCAATCACGGACGAGTGGGCATAACTCGGAGGTTTCTCCTGCAAGCCTATCTCAGTATCTCTACTCGCCTACTCGCCTAATCAATCGACACGTATGCTTTCTTTAGTCATCGCCTAGCCGCCTTTTCGCATGTACGCTGGCCAAAATTGAACGCTGCCTTACTGTCGTATTGGTCCGATCGATGCATACATACATATCTTCCCTGCTCGCTTTATAGCCTGACTCGTTGATCCCGAACGTTGCCTTACACTGTTTTAATTCATCAGTGGACGGTGCTGGTCAATAAGGGGGCTTCGTTATGCAGAAGTTCTAACACCCCTTATCCTAGTCCCGCCCCCATAGAGGGGACCAGGGAAGAGGGTATGTGAGCAATTCGAATTCAACGGAAGTTTCTTCCCTCATTTCCACTCTCTCGCTCAGAGTCTCAGTCCATATAGCGACGCCCTTCCCTAGCTACACCAGCGCATGAACCATTTCTAAATAGTTTTAGATGAGCAGTTGTGAAGTTTCGATTGATGTTCCGTCATGGGTGCCGGCCGCAATCGCGTTCGGCATTTCTGTCGCAGTGGCTATTGCAGTTATTATTGCCTATATCCTTCGCGAAATGGAGAGATATAGGGTATGTTGGAATACATTGTCGGTGTTGTTATATGTTGGCATATGTTAGCAAATAAATAAATATCATGTTAAGAGCCTTCGATGTTTTGTGTCACTTGACAAAGGAAAGTTCGAGCATAGGGAGGGAGAACGCTTGTATTAATTAATACTTTTTAACTCATACCAAGCCGCTTCGAAAGTTCGTGCTTGAACATTTCGAAGCATGAGTGACCCAAAATTAAAGTTGGGGGGGGGGTTCTGAAAGAAAACTCTTTAAACCTTTCAATGATTCAGACATTCTATGGTCGAGAGGATAAGTTGTCCTCAAAGGAGCAACCAGCAGAAATAAAAAAGAAAGAGGAAATGGATGCATATGTTTTGGGGCGATGTAGTGAAGAGGTCACAAGATCTTTTAGGCTTCGTCATTATGAGCTATACGAGCAAACCCTTGATGACTTACCGAATAGTTTAGGTGCTAGTCATAAAGAGTCCTCCCCAAAACTCGCCTGGTGCGCAGGGAACTGCTCGGAGTGGAGTGAAGGTGATGTTAAGGAAAAAACGAGTTATAATGAGGACACCTATCAAGCCGTGCGTTCTTTACCATTTTCCTTCTCGATTTCCAAACACGAATCAAAACTACGAGCAACTACTGTTGCGTGTGTCGAAACACCTTTTTAAAACCACACGAGTGCTGCATTTCGTTTCACATTTATTACGAAGGGGTGATCTCCACAACGCGAGCAACTGTGACATGTCGGCCTTTTGGTGCTCGTGGTCTTGGAAAGGGGGATCGAAACAGGGCCGACGGTAGGTGAAACTAGGACCAAGCGCAAAGGAGGGAGAAATGCCAGGCAGGTCGCGAATTGCCACATCCTTCTGAATCCATTGCTCTCCCTGTGGCTCAGTCCCAAGATGTGCAATGGCTCAGTCATTGAATGTTTCCATCTCCCCTCACACTCCTTATAGCAGCATAACAATCATGGTATGACGCTAAAATAACATCTCAATACCTGATTGTACCTTACCGGAAAGACCTTTCAAGACAGTAGGCATATTCAAAATAGTTTCTCTTGCGTTCCAGAAGTACTTGCAAGCACGGTAAAGAGGTTGATCTTTTGAGCAGCCCTATCGCTGCCAAAAAGGAGCGAAAAATTGCTCCGGAAGTGCAATTTTCATAGCCTCTAAGTGATAGTGAGGCGTACAGATTGATTCATCCTACTATATTAATTCGCTAAGTATGTCTGTGTGTGTGCGTCTGTTTGTCACGAAATTCATAGCGCGCCTCCTGCAGCAATGGAGTGCTGTATTTTGAATATAATACAGTGCGTTGCAAAATCATAGGACACCCCTCGGAAGTCTCCTTACAGTTGAATTTTTTTATCCATCCAGCAACGATGGTAGCACTTGTCCGGTGTATGGTAATTCTATTAGAGTTACGGTTTGAGTTGCTCCCTTTCCCTCCGCGAGTGAAAGCCAGACTTTCTTTTTATACGCGCCTGATGGCTCTACCATGAGCATCGAAGCCATTTTTAGGAGCTCAAAGAAAACCATAGCTTGGTGCTCCAAATTCTCACTACGAATAGAAATAAGAGTGCACCAGGATAAATAGCAGAAGTTCTCTAAAAGGATTAGCTATAACCTCGAAGATTACATCAAACAAAATCACCATGTACGGTCAACCTGTGTCAGCTCTACGAAAGAAAGAGGATAGAAATGAAGTCGTCGTCATCGAAGTCGTGGACGACGAGTCCGTCGAAACGTTGGCCAGAATAAAATTTACCACCTAACAACCTCAAGACAGAAGTAAAAACGCATCTACAACTCGCTTGAAAAATTCCGCATTTTTACAGAATGTGAGAGACCCTATCTCTTTGAGTGTAAAGCTTTTAGATCAATTTCAATATTGCCCGGTAGTAGCAAATCCAGCTCTATCTAACCCTACCACATACTGCTCCAAAGGTTATGAAATGGGGGAATGGAACCTTTTCATCGAGAGTGTAGATTTCGACGGTTTCGAGCGGGGTTTCGGCAAATCTGACCCACGGATAAACCGCGCTGCAACTGAATGCTTTGCTGTGCATTGATGGAACTCGCTTATTCACATCAAATCAAAGTTAGAGGGGTCGTATCAAGACCCCGATCTGAGGGGGGGGGTCGTACTGATCTGACCACGTCCTCGACACGATTCTCACCCAGTTTGGGCTGCGCGACGGAATGGCGACTTTCACTTTTTAAGGTTCTACTCCATCCTATTCTATCGATCGATTTGTCTTTACTCTCCGAAATCGCGCGCTTTAACCCGATTCTTTCATTGCGTCGCCTGATACGTAGCCGGCCAAAAGCCAACTTCTTTCCATGCCTCGCCTTTGGCTCCGCCTTTTCAATTGCGCGATGCTCCTAGGCACAGTGAATTCTTTAATAAATTTGATGAATTCCACATTAAAACTTGGTTAGTGTATACATGGTTTTTATATTTCGCTTCGCTTTTGTTCTCCATAGTTCACCTATGTGAGCTATTCCGCTACTCCTTTCACTCTAGAAAATCATGAGCAAGGCTTTACAAGCTTTTATTACTGTGAACTATCTCCGCTTTTGTGCAATTGGCTTATATGACCTCAGCAGTGTGGTTGAAAAAGTTTTATTTCCCGCAAAACAAGCTCCGCTCAGGATATTTGACATTTGGTTCACCTAACCACTGATTGTTTATTAGCAGACTGCAGGAAAAATGTAACCTGATGCAATCAATTTAGACCAGCAACTTCGATTCCTGCCAGCTTGGAGGTAGCGTCACCTAATGTGATCAACTTCACTGTAGTCTATGATAAAACCGGACGAGCGTTTGAGGTAAAGTGGCATTGTTAAGTCGTGGTTGTTAACTGCGCCAGCTTTCCAGAAAGTCCTGAGACAAGTTCTGCCAACCAAATTCGGAGAAAAATGTCAATCCTGTTTTGGCCTTTGATTACATACAATTACTATTGTTATAACCCGTATGTCCTCAGAGGTTTCAAATAAAATACAAGTTCCTTGTGCAGCGTTTTACAGCTTTGAACTGCTCTCTGAATCAAACCATCTTCTGACCTTTTGCAAATCACAAGTATCGAAGCCATCCTGGTTCTTTCGTTGCTGCCAGCTTCCGAGACCTATTCAGAAGGAGGTCGTCAACCAGGCAATATTGTTTCGTTGGTCATGTGGCTTCTCTTTCGGAGATATTTTTTGAGGAAAGCAGTTTTCTGGCTGGCTTAGAAAGATTTAAAGAGCGTTCATTCAACTTGCTGGAGGCGCAGTCGCATGGTACCAGTCGTGCGTTGACAACAACGCTGCTGTCGGATGCTGTACTCATTCTATAGTCTTTACAATCTTTATTATAGAAAAGTATGACCCTAATTTGTGCCACATGGCGTTGCACCAGCATATGATCGTGAGTGAGCATTCACTTCTGCCTTCGCATTGGATGCATTTCTAGGCAAAATTGGTGTATCGAGAAGACAGCTGGTGCTCATGTGAACCTACAGGGTTGCCAGAAATCACGACAACAATAGCGTTCCGTATACAATTTTGAAATTGAGCAGATGTAGTTTTGAGCAGACCTTCTGCGCATTCGGTCATCAATAAGATGTTCGTTCTTTAAGTTTATCACTCAAAAGTTAGTTTGGATTGTTCAAGCCTTGGGCTTGAGTGATGACTCGTGTGCTACGTCAAGGTGCCTGTTGTGTTACGCTGCAAAGCGAACCAGGGTCTCCAAGGAAGCCTGCAACAACCTAATCGTGAAGATTAATCAACTGGGTGCTAGTATCGATTGAATTGGGTGTGTAGGAAAAGCTTCTATTGTTACGAAGAACAATATTGAGAAAGTATGCGCGAAGCAGCGTTGGACTCTAGTACATACAACAAGTTGTTTGTCTCCCGATTACGATCAGGTTCACTTGTTTGAGTAATCGTCAGAAAACATCTCGGTGGTCACGCACATAAGCAAAGAAAAACTCAGTTCGCCAAGTGGGCGAGTGAACTGAAAAAGAAATTAGCATGACGCGTAGAAAATCCTACTCGGATTTTATGAAGCTTTCGAAGGTGAAGACCTTGAAGATGTTATGAAGACAGACATCAACTCCAACAAGCGGCCATACAGAGGCAAATCAGCGTGCTGTATCATCTGCAGCCTCTGCACGCCATGGGTCAACTTAATTGTTCGAACTTGTGCTAAATACCATGGAGCAATATTTTTTAGATACACATGGTTATAAATGAAACGTTTGAAAAGCTGCAAACTTCGGAGTCTATCAAATAAGATCTTTTTGCTGTTTTTCCAGTGTCGAGTCATCTCAGCACCGGCTTTTTTTCTGGAAAGGCGAACTGTAGAATGCATAACGCATGGAAATTCAGAGCATCATTACAATGGCGGTGAATATTTCAGCTAATCGATGTTCTGAATAAGGAGCCCGTGGTCCAGGGTACTCGCACAAAGCGTGCCGACGCTCTGCTGCAGCAGATCAAGGACCGCCTAGAAGCGGTAAGTTATTTCTTTCTTATTCCATTCAACATTCTTAGAAGTCATAAATGTGTCTCACCATCAGTAGATGTAAAAAGGCAAAGTCCGCCATTGCCAGTGAGCCTTTAGTGGGGAGATTTCATGAACCCTTGAAGTTACCTCCATTTTTCTTGTCGCGAATGGCTGACTGCCCACTGATGAAGACCACGGTGATATCATAATGTTCGAAAGTAGCAAAACCCAAAATGATAATGCTGGGACGTTACCTCAAATTGGCAGAGCAGAGCCCTCGCCCAAGTTTTGCGGTCAGTATGCGAGGGCTACCGAGGAGTGAACGGCCTCGGCCAAAGAAGCTAGTTCGAATTGGGACTCTGAACGTAGGAGTCGCTAACTGGAAAGTCCCGAGAGGTTGCTGATCTGATGACGCGCAGGAAGAAGTCCTGTGCCTTCAGGAGACGCGATGGAAAGGTGCTAAGGCCAGGAAATCGGGGAAGGTGTCAAGCTCTACTACAATGGAGAAGACACCAAGCGGAACGGCGTGGCCATAGCGGTAGCGGAGTCGCTCAAGGACTATGTCTCCGCTGTGAACAGGATCAGCGATCGAATCACGGCTGCAAGGATAGATACGGAGGAGTAATGGAAAGTGTTGTCAATTCCCCTTCTCTGTGTCTATCCTTGCACCGCAAGTCGGCTACTTCGAAAGTGAGGAGGATCAGTTTTATGTGGACTTGGACTAGGTGATCTGATTGAAGGACAGAGGAAGGCTATCGTACCCTGGCTGGTGATTTGAATGGCCACGTTGACAAAAGCAGAATAGGCCTGGAAAGCGGTCACGCAGGATGGCCGTGAAGAATGCAAAGAGACGGAAGATCCTGCACCTGGCCTTAGCCCACGATCTGGCGGTCTTTAGCACTTCTCACGAAAGGCAATCTCTGAAGGTAGCCTACCGCAGCGCAGAGATGCAAACAAATTTTCATTGTGTGTTCAAAGAAAAACACTTCTGAGAACTAAAATGCATCAAGATTCTCCTTGGCGAAGAAGCGGTTCCACCCTCCTGGCATACCCCTCTTGGCACGTTACCATAGAGTTCCTTTAAAAAAACCAGGGTAAGAATGGAGCGAGAGTTTGATAGTGGAATCTGCAATCGGAGAAGGGCAAGCAGAAACGAGACTTTAGGTTCATTCAGACTCCAGCAGTCATGAACTAGCACCGTTGCGGCTATTCTACGAAGCCTAAAAGTAAACGAAACGTGCTGTCAGGGAAAACAAGGCAGCCTTGTCAGGAAGGAAGTTTAGTTAGTGTGGAGCGGAAGGAGGTATGCATGCGCTGGCGGGGTAGCCAAAGCCCAGAGATCCTCGTCTCTTCAAAAGTTGTGAAATGCTATCGACGCCAAGGCAAAGAACACGGAGATAGACGACTTGTACGAGAAGGAGAGACGAAATGCGAATAAATCTGTCTTTATGCTGGCTAGCAGGCTCTGTACTAAGCTAATGAAGACATACACTGCGTTTCATAATATAGGTCCACCCTAAATTTTTGCTATTCCAAAGTTGCTGTGCATTTTTGGAAAATGCCGCTATTACCAATAGTTTCCCCATAACGAAAAACCTTGATACTTGATTTCTGGAGAAATCTCGATTCAGAATTATTAAAATATCTTCCTTAGAACGTATTTTCACCGTTTCGCAAATATGACTACACATCACTTGTCGAGAGATTTTACTATAACGAAAAAACGTCACGAATTTTCAATAATGGGATCCTCCATAATCATAAGGAACACAATAATACGTTTTGAAATGCTGGTAGCCAAATTAGCTATTACAGTAGGATCGAAATTCGTCTGGCGCCGATGATCGACCTTTTCAGCTTTTCGGCTGTTCCATTTTGCTTTACTTTGCTGTGGAACTTTATAACAATTAAGGCCCAATGATTCTCTATTGGAATCTGATTCAGATAACATGGTGGCCACCAGATAACTGCCACATTTTTTCCTGCAATTCCATCTGGCGTGGAAGGACCGGCATGGACAGCCGCGTTATCGTGTGTAAAAATCAAGGATCGAGGGGATCTGTTGTCGAAAAAATGGTAAAAGTCGCTTCAAAAGAACTTCACGATACCCTATGGAATCCTGTGAAAGGAAACAAAAGCGAGCTCTAGCCGCTCAGTCGTTCAAAGGTGCCTCAAACCATAAGGGATTCTTCGCCAGAAATTACGTTACATTAAACCATCTGCGATTTTCACGGGTTAAAGGAATCTTGCGCGGAAAATTCTTGCACTCTTTCCTAACATGAATATGTCAGTTGTGATCACTGGAAATAGCACACAAAGTTTCACGCAATACGAAGATTGGTTTCTGAGAAGAAAAAAATTCAAAACTAACGCGTATGTAACATCGAAAGGACAAGAAAAAAGAAAGAACAAACAAGGCTAAGAATGTAAAGAAAAGAACGGCTTTTGCTGGCTACGTACAGAGACGCTAACTGAAAGAATAGGTAAGCTCGGCGATTTCGAAAGTGACCACAATCGAACGATGAATACAGTGTAATGGACGATATGATAGTGAATGCACTCCAAGAACCAAGTTTGAGCATCCCCGTCGCCAGCATTCGTGAAAGACGTCCGTGGGCAATTCGAACGCGTAGCAGCCTTTTCGAGTTTTCGAATTTCTAATCAAAACGAAAGCAATACTTCAGTTCTTTTCACTATTATCGTGGATAATGAGTCTCAAGCCAGTGATTTATGGCTGAAATAGAATCATGATTTTTCCGCGCAAGATTCCTTTAAGTGTTTCCAATGAAATGGATAATAATTTGTATGCCCATAACATTGTACAACTTATCAATCCTAAGATCTTGTTGTGCTGGTACCACCACACATGTTATTGCGACGGACGCCGGACAATACCGCATTTAGTCCACATCTTATTAGACTTCTTTAGATACAATGAACAAGAAACGGATAGGCCCGCCCGCCATTCCTCATCGAACTAGAATAAAATAATCTTCATGCGACAGCTAGAACTACTCCTCTTCCTCGCAAGACAGATTCTTATAATAAGTTGTATTATAACGGGTATGAGCTGAAACCTGACCTAGAGAGGTAGTTCTGACCTCTCAGCATAACAACCTTAGTATGTTCTGTTGTGTTGTTATCGGAAGCAAGGCGGGTCACCCAGGTAAATGATAATAGCTCAATGTTGAACTGATAACATATCCGGCTCATCTGAAGTTCCTTCTCGTGAATGAAACTTTTTATGAGTGGCCCGATATCCATGAAACGGTGAAAATTCGATCTAAAAAAGTTAATTGGGTTACTTGAGAGGGGAATTTGTCAGAAAAACACTATGAAGGTTTTCCGTAATGAGGAATCTAACGGTGATAGCAGCATTTCCAACATTACACTGAACTGGTACCAAATTTTAGGGTGGAATAAATTAACGCGTAGTGTGTTGCCAAAAGGAAGAACTGAGAATACTACTAGAGTTTGAGCAGGGAATAGACTCATAAGAGACCACACAAGCAGAGGTGATAGTTGGTCCTATCGCACTCTGGACAGAGGATGAGGTTTGACGAGCGCTAGGAATGTGAAAGCCGGTCGGCTCGGATGCAGCTCCAATAGAGACATGAAGCTCAGATAGGACGGGAAAAATGGCACACAGCTTCTTGAAACACAGATTCTGAAGGAGGATCTGCTGTTGAAGAATAAGCACTACGGTTTCATCGCCTGAAAGGAACGAAGTGATGAGGTACTCCATACACGTAGGACTAGAAGCATCAGGATCTGATAAATGAGATAGACATGTTCGTGTTCATGCTGAAATACAAATAGATGCATCTTCATCACTAGTAAACGAGGAAGAACTATCTAAGAAAAACGAACCGACCTTCCTCCCCCCCCACCGTTATCTCCAGCCCACATAACAAAGAGGCGTTCAACCTATATGGTATACATGTCTACCGCCAGCAGCATGATGAAGAGAGCTCAGAGAACGGACCTTTCCAGAACACCTAGCCTTTCTAGCAAAGAAATCTACAGGGGATCAATGCGGTTATACGTACCTTGCGTCGCCGAAGGAGATGCACATAATGGGTGGGCTCAACCAAGGGTCAGCTCTGAACTCGTCCTCTTCCTCCTGAAACCAGATGTTCTGGTGAAGGAACTAAAAGAAGGACTATAGAAACCATCCAAGCGTCGACGACATCGCTCTGCTACCAGCCAGTAGAGAAGACCTTCAGGACAAGAAACAAAGAGTATGCGGCAGGCTCCGTAGGTACGTGAAGATGGTCAAGCTCCTGAGCTCTAGAGGGGGTAAAGAGCCGATTAAGGACGGACATGAGGAATGCATAGAAACAGTAGAAGACTCCAGCACATGGTGAGTGATATGGCTGCTGAGAGTCTGTGGAACTGACGATAAAGGCTTGCATACACGCTGTATGGATGCAAAGGAAAGGTATACCGGATAGTCGTAGGGTGCCTGCGATGCTAGACCGAAGTGACTACAGGCCCTTGAACAAAAACCATGAAATGGAATTATTTTTGGCTTGAATCATGCACCAAGAATCGTAGAGAGAAGGTTCTTATATAGTAAGCAGTATGGCCACGTTTCCTAAATCGAATGGAGTCTTCATTAGTTCTTCTATCGCGCTTAAAAGTAGAGCACTAGAGAATAGTGTGGTTGATTCAACACATTCACGCCGATGGTCGCCCATATGCCAACAACATGTGCTTCTGGGACGATGGCAGCCCATATGGGCTGCCAAGCTGATAATCGCTTGCCAGGCGCTAGGAATGGACAGATAGGTGGGCAAACCTCGTAATCGAGTGAAATTTAAATTCCTTCACGGGGAAAGTGAATAAATGCTCTCTTTTCGTAACCACTATTTGTCGTTCTGATCGAAATCCTACTGTTATATGTTTAGATAATCTTTACGCATTGGACATTGCAGAAATTATTTTGTGACATTCATGTTTTTGTTCATTTACAAAACAAAATCTGCGGTATGTGGTGAGGCGGCGGCGCCCACAAAATCGCGTCCGTCCCACGCGACCGAAAAGTGGAAAAGGGGCGTCGTCGTGAATGTGTTAATGCCGATGACATTTCTTCAGATGACTAACCACAGCTTTATTGTCTATGGAAACCTTGCTGAGTCAAAATGGCTTGTGAAAGGTCTTGACAATCTAGAGGACAATGTTGAAGAAACCAACCTACAGCTTCGCTTGAACGTTGACGCTTTAGGGCTGAAAGTCATGGCTTACAAGGTAAACTCGCTTCGAGCTCACAATGCAAAGATATTTGACCGGTCCAGCTATTTGAAATGAGATCCTATATAAGTACTTCGAGACGCTGAGCTCTGATCTAAACGAGGAACGTTTTCTGAAAGAAGGAATGAAGCAGGAAAGCGGAGCATTAGTGACTCTGACTCAAAAGCAAGCCCGTGCTTTTGTTCTCTTTTATATGCTAAAAAAAACTTCAACATATCAACATTACTGAGCTCAGAAATCGGTTTTGTGACGAAATGCGTCATGAAGAACTACGTGTTTGTCCCCATGAGAAAGATGGAGACCGTGCACAATCAGCGGTTTAACTCCAGTCTTTTACCTGTGATGCTTTGTGACACTAGAGACACTGGGAGGCATAGATGAACGAGTGAGAGAACATTAGGCTAGCCGAAGAAGTGAAAAGGTGACTGCAGGGCCTGGTAAACCGAGGAGGGAAAGCCATGCTTAGCGTGATTTTGACTTGGTTGCGCGAAGGGCATCTATACGAAAGAACCGCTAGAGTTTTCCTCATGAAGCAGCACAATCTATCATACTAACATATAAACCGGGATTTAATCGTCTGTCTGCTCCCCACAAATTCATAAGTTTGTCCACATGTTTGTGATTTTTGTTCCAGAAATCACCATTCAAGTTTTAAATGGATAGAGCATGATCCTGCGGGCAGCATCTGGTTTACAGTTCCCAGAATTTCAAAAATTTCATTTAGCTCTCCTACCTACGAAGTGGAGCATGATTGATAGGAGTAAATCCACCTCCCTAACTAACAGATTCTTGCCCTGAATCTTTTCATTTGGCCAATGATAGCGAGAGCGCAGTGTACATGTACATCTTTCATAAGCAGTGCACGACCGGTTGGTTTCACTTATTCCATTGCTCATGCAAGGAATTGAGGGAGGCTGTTTAGCGGGTTATTAGCGCTTTTGAGGTGAGCAACCCATCATGGGGTTCTCATCCCATGGTGCATAAGCCTGTGTGACAGTTGGTTGTGACAGACTCGTACTAGACTTTGCAGATCTCGTAAAGCTGCTTTCAGACGACAACTTGTCGAAATGTTGGGCTGAATATTCCGCCATAAAAACTCGTGTGGCGCAGAAGTACCAAGTTATAGCTCAAGAAAAAAAACCTACGTCAAAAAAGGCGAACACTATTTCAATTATTTCTAGAAGAGCAACTGTAAGGACTCACAATGGAGACGATCGCACGGCCTCTTTCTACATGATAACGTTCGCTTTCCTGCTTCACAGCTTCTTTTAGGAAATAGTGCAGCTAATGAAAGCAGATTTGCTTGGCATCTCGAGCCACATGACGTATAGGTGTGCATCTAATTTTGATTGGCTGCACAAACGAGTTAACTTTCACTTGTCGCTGAATAGATTGATGGATTACGCAAATAGATGATCAAATAGCACATACTATGTCGAAGTCGTTTCTTGGGTTGGGTGACTGTATTTGTTTAGATGCAAGCTGTTTCGGCAGAGAATGCTATGATGATGTCGATGCGTGCCCGAACATCAGAAGCGTGAGTATTACCTATCTTCTTTGGTCGTCACTATCAACAGGAGGCGGCTGGGGCCGTGAAATAAAATGTTACATACACAGCCACACACCACCCAGGCGCCCTATAATTTGGTCAGATAACTCCTCCATATCACCGAACCGTTGGGTTGACGTGGTTGATCTGTCTGCAATGGAGCGCGAGAGCCAGAGTGACTGGACTGCAGATGCCTCCCAAGTTCACCATTCTTGACTCTTCGTCCGGCTTCTTCTTGCGCTGAATTCGCTCTGCACACTTCAACTATTGGAATGACTGTAGAGTTACTTCGAAGTGATTGTATCACGATCATTTTGGAGTTGTGATACATTGCACTTCACAGCAACTTGCAGTGTGTGGTAAAAAAAAATCCTAGGCGAGGTAAGTATTGTTCAGTCTGCTCTGTTTAGAGAACAGTATTCATGTTTTACTGTGTTTCAGATTACCGGTTTTTCTAGATAGTTTGCTTCTCTTAAAAACTTTGAGTTTTTTTGGAGAGTATGCTTCTCTTGAAAACTTTTAGATTAGCATAGAAGTTTTTTGATTTCCTTAAGACACCTTTTGTTAGGAACCTTTTCCTTTTATCGTGCCTGAATATAAATACAAGGACTAGGAGGATCATGACAGTGCTGTTTGTTTCGATCAAAATCCTAAGAGAGAAAAAAATAGAAAGTTGGGTATAATCGCTGTTTTTGGCGCCTAAGTGATTCCGATTGCACTGGGTGAGGAAGTCTTTGCTGAGCGAACATCATGCTAGGATCTTTTTAACCGATATGTAACCTCGGACGGATGAGTGCTTACTACTTATTTCCACCTTTCTCAGTTCCTTCTTCAATACTCTTACTCCCTCTCCCGTTTATTCACTTCATCAGCCTTTGTCTGATGTTTCCGTTCACTCTCTCTCTCTCAATCTGCAAAGGCAATGATGCAATAAATTCGCTGACATATCATTCCAACGCTCTTTGTCGCGGATTTCAAGGCTACTTTCACAATTCGCGCCTTGCGGACGGTGTTCTTACATTGATCTCGTCACATAAAATATATCAATCCCAAAAGGGGCTAAAATTCTAGAATCCTTCAACTATTTAAGATAAAGATGCTCCTCTGCTCCGTAGAGCTATTTGATCGTGTTGCATTGCAAAACGATTCAGAGGCTATGGGAAGCGCCATCACAAAGTGTGATAAGTTACTTATCAGCAAGTTGTTTTGAATCCGATGAGAGGACTGCTTCTGCGAGCTCACAGCAATATCTCGAGAATACGTGCAAAGAAGCGCTAGAGGCTTTCCGTTGTGTGTCGTTTCCTCGTTCCATTATGTGCCTCCTGAAACTGCTCGAACGCACCTCCTTGCAACGTTTTGTTTGCACACATCTTGACAAAAAGGCTTGCAGTCGTAAAAATGCGCAAAAAAAAAAAGAGAGAGATCTATTTGCCTCTCATGCCCTGTATTTCCCATTGAAGATCCTTTCGGGCTCAGGCACCAACCGAGATAGGAACTCGAGATGATTCTTACTACAAATTTTATACCTTGAGCAGCACAAGTAGGTGACGTCAAAATATGATTACTGCTCTTACGATGTCTGCAAAAATTGAAATTGAGTGCGTGTTTTCACCAGCATTG
>MU868877.1:28583-41427 GCA_036418205.1 Ostertagia ostertagi | reverse complement strand
CAAATCGGGTAGCTTACAGGATTTCAGATATCAATGTTTTGTAGCAGGACCAGTTTAGCTCCGCACGCAACCGCGCGCATCAAATGGCGGGCTTCAGTGAAACTGGACAACTTGCAGAATGTTAGGTAACGTAACAGAGAAACTAACAGTAAAATGTTTTGGAAGATGTGTCCCATGAAGTTCAAAGGTCGTCCAATTTGCTGGAGGTTGTCGCGTAATACGCGCAGTAGCATGCGGAATGAAAATTGCACTTATCATGACTTCGAAAACATTTAGCATTGATATCGAGCTCGGGCGATTTAGCGGTTTATAGAATTCCCACAATTGAAGAATCGGTGTGTAAGTGGAATATAACCAATCAATCAGCATCTACCGAGCTATGATGGAAATTGGAAATATGATTTTATTCGCTATTAGTCCAAGGTCCAGATAGTTGAGCAGCTCAACTTTCTTTGCTTCTTTGGATGAAAGGATAGGAATGGAACATATTCACTTGCTAGGGGCCTGGTTTAGTTTAACTGAGTGCAAAATGCCAATTTCGCTCATTAATCAGACAGTTGCCGTCAATCCATTTGCTGTCCACATTCAATCCTATACCACACCGCCACCTTGTTCCCGTCCCATTCCTTTACCACATGTGAAAGCCAAGGTTTCAATGTCACCGCGAGGGCCGCAACGAAACTGGTGGTATCCACACTTTGACGCCCCTTATCAGTTCTTATCAGTTGCTACCACATTCTTCAATCAACTTCTTGGTCCCCGCCTCACCCCACATATCATATATGAGTGCAAACTCTCCACCATCAACGCGAACGGTGTAACGAAATTGGTGACATCAACATTTCGACGCGACTATACGAACGTAGCGTTATCAGCTTCTATCAGTAGTTATCACTTCCCGCCACCACTCATCAGTGTTCACGCCCGACCCCCTATATATCCTAGAAGTTTGAGCGCTCTGGGTCCAAAGGGAGCGAAGTTATGAATTTCCGGTCAGACACACACACACACAACCGCTTAGCCGATTATATATATAGGATGATTAAAAGAATGAGCTACGTTCACAGAAAGGCGATTCCTGTTCGGTCGGCGATGATGAGTATGCCCTACGCTTAGCGCGGTGCAAATAAAAAATTGTTATAAAGCAGCAACGTTTTTTCCCCTTTTTACTAGAGCATCTGTCATTTTTCGACCTTTCCTCAATTTTTCTGCATCTTCATTTAAACTTCCGTGAAATTTTCTTGCATTCAGAGTTTCTTGAATTAGTGTAGGGGATCAAGACGATTAATCGTATGACAAGCGATTTGTGTTCGACATTTCTTCATTTGTTCGACTTGTGTATTGTATTTTAAAAAAAGGTTCTAAGCATGGCTCCTCTGTGTAGTAATTCGAGAGCGATGCTGAAAGAACTCCCTTCGTTCTACCCTCACCTTCTACTTTGCGAGTTCTCTTGCTACCAGTTTCATTTGTGGTTGGTTTCGTTAATTCCCGTGGAAAAAAAAGACCAACACGAGAAATACTTCATTGATTATAGACACCATACCAATCGTAACAACACAATGTTTGTCATAGCATTCCTGAATATGTACTGCAATGAGAATAGCTTCTGAAAGAAACTCTGACAGACTCCATCAATGTGGCAATCCAAATCCGTCATGCATGTAGATGGGTTTGGGAGATTCGTAGTTAAGCTTCCTGAAATTGTAAATAAAATTATGATAATATTCTACTTGGTTAACGGATACTGCTACACTATTCTTGTGAGAAGGCGTGATTGGCGATTATTCTTGAAAGGGAACTGTCCTGAATTGAGCACAATTTGGATTTGACATATACCATTATATCGGATCATTTATACAAGAGCAGTGTTTAAAAACAAGACTTCACTTTGTCGATGATGTGGAGAAATGCTACGCAAAAAATCACTGCCATAAATGTTCACGATCAAGAATAGATGAGATACACTGAATTCCGCTAAGGATGTATTGGTTGTTCGGAAAGTAATGCGGGTTTTCAACCTCTATTTTTGAAGAAGCATATCTCCACTCAAATTCAACATTTTCGATCGTAACAAAAACTATTCAAAACTACATATTTTTCTTAACAAGATGCACACTCAACTGTCCCGCCCATGTGACAATGAGCGCTTCTGTAGGCGATGAAATCATCGAACGTCGTTTCCAGATCACTTTGAACACTGAAGTATTTCTTGCTCAAGAAGCTGTCGGGATGGTTGGAAAAAGTGTTATTGGTGAGCGAGAGGTCCATGAGTACGACGTGTTGAGCAAAGCTTCGTATGCCAGTTTGTCCAATCTTTGCGAGGTCGTTTATGGGACATGTGGCTGAGCGCCACCATGAAGGAGGGTTGTTTCATTTCTCTCGGTTGACGAAGTTGGTGTTTCTAGAGCATCTCATCGGTATGCTGGAGAGACATTGGTGTTGTGTCAAATTCACCTGGTTCCCAAGAGGTGTGGTGCATCAGTCCCGTGGGAGACCGCCGAATGTTCAGCTCAACATTGACCTACTACAATTTCGGCTTTAGATAACTTTTTGAAGATTCATCGCGGTCCAGCTTGTGAAGGGATGGCTTGCTATATTCGTGAACAGTCCATTTTCCATTTTAGATTGCAATGCTTTCCTAATATTCGTGGTTTTCGTTACGTAAAATGGGTGGAAACGACACCTTAGGAATACGGTTTTGCTGCTGCATCGGGTAGCCAATGCGGTAGCCATCTGTTCAGCTTTTTCACCCCAATTATCTTCATGAGACACAATCTTTTCAATATACTTACTCCCAGTCCTACTGCTAACTATAGTGCAGTTGGTCCGAAACCATCTTCTACGGGAACCTTTAGAAGGCCGTCGTTAACAGCGGAATCATGCTCATGACTCCCCTCACCTTCACGATGGAATTCATTGAGACCAAAATGTTGGAGCCGATGTTGTGCTGTGCTTTTATTAGTGCTTCCTTGGCCCCTTCCTTCAGTGTTATTTCGACTGGTCTACGAAGCACTACCTCAGAGTTTCAGCACATCGAAGTAAACTTGCCAAAATCGCTGTCTTGACACCTTTATTTCAAATCTATAAAAACCCCGAAATAGCAAGCCATATTGAAACTCAAATACACTAAAGGAAGATACAATAGGCTTGCCAATGATATATAGGGCTTCAGGTCTCGAATGAAATATCAGTATAAAAATATTTCAGAATGTATGGCATCTCGAAACCCGCATTACTTTCCGAACAACCATAACCCTGTAAAGGGAATGGGCGCCAGAATGGATTTGTGTATAGACGCTAAAGAAATCCTTTCTTCAAGCCTTAACCAGTCAGCTTTGAAGGTGCCCATCTACAAGAGTTTTTTCCAAATCTCGCGCAGATTTATAATGGATGCGATCTTTCTGTTTTTGTTCATCTCGTATAGAGCTCATTTGTAACTGTCCTCAACACCTGACTCACCTGCAGCTCAAGAGGGCAAATTGATAACAGTTTGGAGCAATATCCGCCTTATCTATAAGCTTCATCTCAGCTCCGCACTTATACAGTGTCAATTGTGGTCAGCGACTCTCAAATTTCAGTTATCTTCTTCCCTTTGTCGTCAGACCACTATCCACTCATTTATCTCTCACACATTCCTTGCCACGGTTGTATGTGCAATAAAGTTCGAGTGTTAAGAGGTAGAGAGAGGGACAGGGGAATGACCCGCGTGGCAAGAAAAGAAAGTACTTAGTTCCGAGCAATCTTGTCCAGGTTACGCCAATTTAGACACGCTCCGTTCAACGAGAAGTTCTAGTGGCCGCTTTTGCATCATAACAGGCCGGAGTGATTGAGAGACGAATTCGTACATGATTCGGGCAGGTTGGCTATTTTTTCTTTTTTCAGTTTCTTCTGCTGAGAACGAACTCGTTTATTGCGACACGTCTTCTTGTCTGGAACTCAATTTTATCCGCAGTCCTTCCACTTGTGGTGTGACTGCAACTGCACTAATGGCGAGTCTTACATAGTGATGTGCTCTGACAATCACATCACACACTCGACATTACACAATGACTTTATCTTCGATTAGCTGTCTGGTTTCAATCATAAATTGAAACATTACTGGTGAAAGCAATGGTGAACTTCCGGAGATGCCCCGATTTCTGAAATGACGGCCGACGGCAGGAGCTAGAGTCTGCAAGTGCCGATGAACTGACCAAAAATACTACTCCGAAAGTGAATGAAGCTAGCATGGAACACACTGCTTCGCTTGGGTTTATGAGAGTAATTTCGAATGCGGTTCATGACTGAAATATCTGTTGTCGATTACCAGCGACGAAAGAAGGCGTCAATGTTTCATGTTAGCTCAAGAAAATTACGATAAAGAAATGTGGGGCACTAATGGATTCCGAGTTTCCCCATTGCCTCCAACAATAAAAGATCAGCTCTGGATTCCTCCGCTCAGTCAAGGAGCGTGATGTTGGAGTTGTAGCTAGAAGTGGTGTATTGAAGGGTAGGTGTTCGAAAGCTCACACGTGAGAGTTGAGTAAAATCATGTGTTCCATCAACCTCCATCAAGTATAATTTCTTTTGACTCGCACACGACGTCTGCTTTCGGTTTTCCTTCTAGAAGGTGAATCATGCGCCTACCAATGTCCAACCAACATTTTTTTCCCTTCAGTCATAGTTTTCCGCCAGATACATTATTCTTAGCCAGTACGTGTGATGTTGAAACATAGCTCTTTCTTAGCGTTCTGCAGAAAAAATTCACAATTGAGCTGAGAAACAGCTAGGGATTAGGGAGCAGTTTTCTTCGTCAGAAAAGAACCGATTCCAGTAACCCTCCACTTACTTGAATAATCCATAAAATTGATTTCGCTTTCCAATTACGCGAAATGGCATGTTGAAGGCGTTCGGTAACGGACCACTCTGAAATGCATTCCGGTATCAAAAAATAGTTAACGCTGGGTGAAAGTTGTGCAAAAGGGAGAAGTGACAGGCTTGAGAGGTTTCTGCAGAAATGTAGAGAAGGTCGGTAGGATGTTAAGAAACGCACACAAAGATCCGCAACCATTCACTAAAAGCGTTGGTACGAATTTCGCAGCATTTATTCACTCGGGAAGTTTATTTGAGTTTGTGAAAAGAAACGATGGAACCTGAATTTCTGTGGAACACTATTCACAGCTTAACACTTTTTCTCTTCATTACAACGTCAATACGGTGAGATTATGAAGTGCATGAAATGCACGTTTCATCAGGGCTGTTTTTTCCGAGAATGGGGGGTCAGCAGAAAATTTATTACATACTCACCCGGATAATTCGATCGCTTTCAGCTGCTGCAACGAAGAGTAACGAAACCAGTATCGTCAGGATGAGCGCACGAAAATGCGACATTACCTTAACGAAGCAGGTGTTGATGAGACTTGTCGTGACGAAGTTTTTTTGAAAAACACTGAATCAATCAATTCAAGGAGACATTGAATTGCTAGCATCACGAGAGGAAGAGGCTTGCAGTAAAAAAAACTGCAAATGTTTTTTGTTGTGAGCTCTACGCAAATGAATATCACGAAGGCTAGCTAGAAGAAACTGTGAGCTGCAACGGCTATCGACGGAATGCTAAACTTCTAGTATACAGAGTTTTTCCCCTCTCGAGAACTCGATGATTATTTTTGAATTCTCTGCATTTGTTACGCATGGCGAGCTACAAATTTGAGCTATTTAGCCATGAATTCAATAGCTAGTCCACAAGGTCTTCTATGATTATTGCAAAAGATATTGCCCGTCATCTTTGCCGACAATCACTAGTTTTCAAGCAACTAGGTTACCAGTGGTTCTCTCCTAACAAGCGTTTCCTAACGTTGACAATTTCTCCTGTAGTTCTCTTGACAGGCTTGCCAGATATCATTACTCCTGACTAGCTATCAATTTCAAAGTGCTCGGAACTAAAATAGAACTGCCATCTCTCCGTGAACAAGACACGACCTTGAACAAACATCGCTCATCGCTTGAGCTTGCGCCATCTACAATTTGCAGTACACATAAGCCAAGGTCACGTCGTGCTTGCGCCGCCCCGTAATTCAGCTTCTTCATACTTCGAAGAAATTGTGAAGAAACGAGTCGGCACGATTTCGTAAAAGGACGAGAAAAATTGTCACAGAGTAAAAGTTTTCTAGCATGAAAATGTGGGGTATTGTCATATAAGAAATGGATAACTAGCCTCACGAGATGGTGAAGGAAAATGGCATTAATGAAACGCAGGAGGGTGCAAAACGAAGAGTGCTCGTGGAGAAGACCGCTTAAGGCGATCACTTGAGGATCGTGTTCCCTGACATATATCTTTAGCGTGGGGCAGTCCATACTTTTCAAACTTTGGCGGGTGCCCACTTAAACTCCTTGGACGCGAACTACGAAAGATGGCTCTCCGAACGCAGCATAAATCCATTCGTCTACCTGCGCCCATCGCGAGTGGTCGGATAGATCGGTTTTCTCAGAGTGATCCCGGCTTCAACCCAACAAAACAATCGACTAAGCTCGCCGTCGCAGTCTATTGCCAGGATAATGACCAGCGCAATTCAGGACAGTTATGGTATCAATCTGTTGAACAAAATTCGTGAAAATCTGGCATCAAAAGTAAAGTAGCCGAAAGACAGGAGACAGAGGTTAATGGTTTGTTATGGCATACCACAGGCCAAAAGTGTTTTCTGTCCTTGTGCGTCAAGTGCATACGGAGAAGTACATTGGGATTCCCTTGACATCGAAGCTGCCTTGTAGAAGTATACAGGATTCAAGGTCTGGAAAGAAAACCACGTGTTGTCAGCAGCGTGTTTTCGTCTTGTACTTTCATGCTGAACAACATCTAAGATGCGTGCATCTTAGAAGTTGTTCTTGTTGATCATTTTCGAAGATTTCGATTTAATCTTCAAGGGTGCAATCTGTTGCACATATCGATAAACAACATATCTGCTCCACTACGGAGCTTACACGCGAGCAAAAGACGTACTCTTGCTAAAGAGTACAAGGAGCTTGGGACCGAATGCTGCTGCATCTGCCCGTACAATCGACGAAGCCTGGGGTGATGGCACAGTTGCGGAGAGAGTGTTAAGACAGTTATGTTGATTTATCAATTATCAATTAATTTTAAATTAAATTTTATCAATTCAATGTTTTTTCAAATGACTTTTCCAATTGATTCAATTGAGTCATTGGTTGCTGTATTTGTTTGGTTTACTAGTGAACTTAAATGTGAAATGATTGTTCGGGCCGTAGTGTTGGTTAATCAATTTAATCTTTTCTTGATTATTTTTTTAATCAATTCAATTGAATCATTGGTTGCTGTGTTTGTTTGATTTTTTTAATAAACTTATTTGTGAAACGAATTTGGCGTATAATTTCCGCTCAACCTAGTAATTGGGATCACGTCAGCTCCGTTGTGTCGATACCCCCTGCCACAATTATTTTGAAGGATTTTGTTTTGATTAACTTTATACCTGTATTTTTCCAATTTTTTGCAGGAATGCTTCTAACTATTTCAAGAATCTATTCTTTATACACCATGTCACCATTCCAACAAGAGAGAACAGAACCGTTGACTTCATCTTGGCAGATGCGCACTGCATCCCTGGCGTTCCTTCTCATGCCCCCCCCCGCCAACATCGGATTACAATATTATTTCCTTCATAGTATTTTTTTATTCAAAGAGTGAAAGGGTTCCCTAAGAGATATTAGAAGAGCAGACGAGGGAAAAATTAAACATTATTTTGTGATACAAGAATGCTGGGTTGTGAACAAAACTTTCGCCCCAGGCGGGACTAGAACCCGCACCTCTCGCTTTCCGGGCAAGTGCGCTACCAGTTACGCTACCGGGGCACCATTTCATCCCAACTCAGCTCTTCATGGATGTACTTACCGCTTACTGTACTTACTAGCTTCGACCAAGCGGTAAGTGCTCTTGGTTGCGCTACATAATTTTGTTGCAGGACGATTGAAGGAGTCCTCTAGAGAAATTCTTGATCTTTCAGCGAATATGTCAGCTATTATCGTTCGAGGCAACAACCAAATTTCCACGCACAAAGATTCAGTTTCGGAAGAAAAACAGACTTTCGAAAACCGCAGTCCTTGGGAGGTCGAGTGTAGGCCTGGCGGAAGCAATGGAGCGCATTGGATGCAGAGCGTCTTAGACGACCACGTATCACGAATCGTCGGGAGGATCGGGTTAAAGTTTTCGATTTTGGAACATAGAGACGAAACGATTGATAGAATAGGATGCAGTAGAAGTGTAAGACATGCGCGCAGTCACTTAGTTGCAGTGACGCTTGAATCGAAGACCTTGACAGTAAAAATAAATGAGGAAATCTAATAAATATTACACCTACCAACCTAGTACGGCTCAAACAACTGACACAGATGAGAATAATGTGCACATTTTTGGAATATGGACATTGTTCATTTCGACTTGGAGGCAGATATTACGATGAAAAGGCACCTTATTGAAAATTAAGTTAGAGATGGTCAGTGATGTGCGAAAGAAAAAAACGAGAAAAATGGCCTAGAACCGAGAAATGGACCCCTTCCTTGCCCGTTGATTTGCGCATTGATGCGACTCTCATCGTGCTGCCCTCTTCAACGCTAACGCTCTCTCTGCTGAACGGCTAGAGACTCAGACACGGGACTATACGAGAGAGGGGGGGGGCTCGGGCCAATAGTGCGGGGAGGCCATGCGAGATCACTGGGGGTTACCCTTAGAATTTCGAATTTGTGCCGGTATGCACCCTCAGGAGGTCCGCCTTCCTCTCCATTAAGTCAGTTTCCCCATTTTCGAACTTCGTTCTTATCGTCAAATCCTCCTTTACGCGATGCCTCCGCAAGGTATGCCATTCAAGGCTGTTGGCCAGGCGAGAGTGTTTGAATCAATAATTATATCCTGAAATTATTCGAAATACCTGGAAGGGTGAACGTTTTGGAGGCGCTGTCGCTCCTGTTTTTCCTCATTTAGACTTGTGATTTACTGAGTCATCTCAAAACTGACAGCAGAATCATTTGTCGATGTCAAACTAGCAGTAACCTATGAGCCGAAGGAAAGGTAGGAGCTCAGGTAGCATCGCATAAATTTAAATATAGGCTAAAGCAGGGACTAGGGGCAATCAAGACCAAAGCACTCATAGCCTTATGAGATTTCAAGAGAGTTTTCAGCTCCCGCGTTATCAATACCGCTGTTTGGCGGAAGATCTAAACAGGAGGCAGGCTGATAACTTTCTCCTTTTATTTTCCTTCTGCTGATTGGTATTCACTAACTTCTATTATTTGTTAAAGGCATGCCTAGGATCGAGCTGATGTGGTTCTTGCACACGAACGAATGCGTTCGTGCTAGATGGGCCGGCAGTAAAGAAGGGTAAGACGATCCGTCGAAAACCCTCAGGTCAAAAGCTCACACTCATGTTCTGAAGGACTCATGACAACTCACTTCCATGAACGGTTGTACTAAGACAACAAGAGACTAAGCGCGGAGAGGAGAGAGTGAGTTGCGAGAGCGCAACAGATGAGAGGGCGCCAGACAACAGCCTGATAAAAGAAAAAAATGCAGCTGGTGCAGCTTACTTTGCAAGACCCCTGATGCTTTCGGGTGATTTCCGTGCACAAGAATGCCACATCTGCGATCGTCCTCGGGAATCTACCCTACAGGCAAAAGGCAATTGTTCGCACGACTTCTGCTTGGGTAGCGTCTTTAAGTTCCATGGCAGTTATTCCAGCAACTTTCCGTCAATTCCATTTCATTTTAACCCTTTCTTTTGAGGCAAGCGTAGCCATTTTCCGGACAGCCAAAATGTTCAAAGTGTGCTTCACTGAATGCATAAAATAAACAAATTCTTGTCTTAACCTGGACGGGGGTCTAGACCAGCTGGTAGTGTCCACTGGTCCTCACAATAAGAGCAAAAATTCAGCAAAGGACAATGCGAAGAAATTTGCCATGGCTATGATCAGGAAATTTCGATGGTCATGTAGCGGCCACAAAAAAATGCTAACTTAATTAGCATTCGTTGCAGAAGATGTCAAGGTTATTTCTATGGTAGCTATCGTGGATATGAAAAACGAGTCGTTCGAGAGGTCTCATTATTTCACACGTCAGTCTTTTTGAATGATTGTCCCTGAAAATAAAATGTCCGAGCACGTAATGATTCAGGAAAAATACATATTGTATAGCTCAAGGATTCTGTAGAGCATTCCATCCTCTGGTGCGCTGCGCTTCTAGCAAAATACCGTGTTGTGCTCCATACGATATGTAAATACGAAAACAAATCTGGACACAAAAAAAATCCAGAAACAAAGTCGCACAAAATTAGTTCTGTCAGGCTTGTGGTCGATTGTTAAGCAGTATGGGCTCACAGTCTTGTTAGGCCAGCTGCAGAAGCTCCATACTATTCTGTGCAATATCAAGGGAGTATTTTATGGACTGTTACATAGCTTATGCATCAAGGAGAATACTGAAGGTTGCCCTTATCCTGAGAAACTTAAGAATCCTAATTATTTGCCCTGTGTGCAATCTTGATTGAGCCCTCATGCTAGTGCCTCTGAGTCAATGAGTATCAACTTGGCCATCCGAAGTGTGCACGGATACGATATTGGAAAAGGAAGAGATAGAAGGAAAACTGGATCTCGAACAATCTCGGGGGATTTGAACGTGAAGAACCTTCCAAATAACTTTTTGAAGCCCAGTAACAATGTTTTACAATTTGGCTTGAGACGAAGCCTAAAGGCAGGATCGCTGTGAGTACACCAATAGTTCATTAATCGATTGCAAATATAAATATTCAGATGACATCACCAAAGAAGAGCTCTTCTAGCGAACAGCAGGAGACCTCCGTTGATGAAATTTGTGGTTTCACGCTCCCTTTCTCCAAGACCCTAACCGGAAGGATGGAGGCTTGTTAGTCGGTAATCGTACATGCGCGATAAGCATGTATGAGCACGCAACAGCGCGTCTCCTGACATCACCCTGCGATCGCAGACCAGCTATTATTAGGATTGTAGTTTTATCGAGTATGTTGCACTTGTTCGTGTGTTAGAAGATTGTAAATAGATGAAGAGTTTGCTCTCAAACCTTCCTCCCTCTCTTCACGATGAAGAAAATAATAGCTATATTTGAGGAAAAGAACATCACCTTAGAGACATAGAAGGAGGAGAGACTAAAGACTGTTTGATTCAAATATACATAATAATTTAAAAGGATAAAGGATAAAGCATTTGCCGTTGATCAATCCCTTTTTGGGATGCGGGCATTCTACTTCCATTTGTACATTCGTAGTGGCGTTTGAATGCGATGTGGCCTATACAATGACTTGCGGGGGCCAGCCGATGTACAAGTCAGTGTTTTATCCTCCCAGACAAGTCTGGTACCAATTAACCGACCCCGGAGGGATGGAAGGCTTGGTTGGCCCGGGCGACTCACGACCCAGGATTTGATCCCCGGACCGCTCGCGTGGTAAGCGCGCCACTTGTCACTACACCACTTCCGCCCCACATAATAATTTATAAAATAAAATCCGCTTTCTCTGCGATGCCTATTGCTAAATGCTAATGTTGAGAATTCCAAAGTTACTAGTTTCAATCAGCGCATACTTTGTAAAGGCAAAAATCGAGATGAAATAGGTGTGAAACAACGTGCATAATGAAGCTACAGGTGGGAGAGTGGTCTGAAAAAAGAAGGAAAGCAACGAAACCACCGATTACGCCCCGTACAGAGACCTCCCTATTTCAGCCACATTCCACCTTGGGATAGAGAAGGGCGTGTTGGACGAGTTTCAGGAACCTAGCTTCAGTTGCTCCAGGGCCGATGACGTTGGACCGCCCCCGCAGCCTTACGTGGCAGCGGACAGCGAAAGGAGGGGTTTGTGGACTATGATGTGGACTGCGGGTCGAGCGAGCGTCTTACGCCTTTGTCGCGCACTTTCAAGCCGCAAAGGGGTGCGACATCAACGCTTGTCCGCCTGTCTACTACACTTTGGTATGGAATAGGTAAGCGTGCCTTATTACGTGCTTTCAATTTCGAGGGTGATCACCTTCACAAAATCACAAAATTCGAATGGGGAAGGGAGAGAGGGTAGCCTTTCGGTGATTATGAATTTCTCCAACATTGTTAGTGTGGCAACCAACTACTATGACAAGGAAATTACTGGCCTCAGTCTTTTTTGTAAACACTCACAGAAGCTTCAAGTCCATTTCTTCAAAGAGTCGCCCATCTGGATTTTTGGGGTTTTAGCCGATTTTTTTTTGAAAACGTGAGCTTTTGGCCTTCTATAGCCATAACTATCTTCGGAATTGCCACTGCTATGACAACCGGCTACCATGAACAAAAGGTACTGCGTTGAAGCTCTCTAGCAGGCACTCAAAGAATTCTAAAATTCAATTTCCTAACATACATACTTCATATTTTCCGCACGTTTAGCTTTTTACGGTTGGATTTCATTGTGTGGTACTGTTGAAAACGAACGGTTCTGAACGTACAACGATAACAACGTTTTTAAGACTAGTTTTGATAATAATCTTGGGTAGTTAAAGAAAACTATGAAATTTGAGCTTTCTCACAGACCTTGAAACTTCTGAATATCACCGAAAGGAAACACTTTTAAAAAATTAAAAAAAGACAAAATTTTCTTCTGTCTCTTGTTAAGTAAATCGACCCAAACCGTTCATTTCCTTACACTTGTCTGGTCCACAAACACAGGGATTTTCAAGAAGCGATAGTTTCAGTAATGAATGAAATATGAGATGTTAGCTGTAGACAACTTCTGCTGTGTGTGATGCGCCATGCATTCTCGCTGTGCTTCATTGCGCGGAGGTGTTTGGAAGTCTAATATATTTGCTTCGGCTGATT
>MU868877.1:6465-28483 GCA_036418205.1 Ostertagia ostertagi | reverse complement strand
ATCCGTCGAAATTATAGCTCCGGGAAATACGAATTGAGTTTGAAGTCGGACACATCTCAAGATCAGTACGCGTCGCGATCGAACTGGTGTGTTATTGATTAGAAACAGTATAAGTAGAGCGAGGAGGAATAAATGGTGAAAAAGCCAGAAGCATCATAGAAACACTAAAATTTTTGTCACATACGATGGAGGGAGACAGCGCTGCTAGGAGAAGGAAAACGCAACACATCTCAAGTTCTATGCGATCTTCCCTCATTTCATCAGGATATGGTTTCACTCCGGGCCTCAAATTCTATAATGGATGCTGGAAAACCCAGTCGTATCACACAATAACCCCAAAATTCCTCCTCTTATGGAGGTGTGTTTCACCATGGGGAACCATACACCAAAATATCATGTTTCTTACCATCGTCGGCAGTCCTTTTGTCCTGCGGCTCCCTTTACCCTGCCTAATATGACCACCTTGCTTCAGCAACTCCTAATTGCAACTTGCAAAATGCAAAAAAAAACGGGAACCTGGCGAGTTGCCTGCAGTTGCGTCCCATGCAATTCTGCCACTTTAAGGGCTTATTAGGTGGGTCTGAGCCCGAACTTTGCCTTTACGTGACATTGCAAATACAATAAATCATGCTCGTTTTATGTCCAGTTGACCAAAGTAAGGTTCATTAGCCATGATTTCTTCGGCTGGCGACTCATATTGAAAACCGCAAAGAAGAAGATTTGCAACCAAAATCACAGTTTATTTTGAGCTACACATCTCTGCACCGTGGTAAAACTTCCGAATCATCGCATTGGTGCTCAACATTATACAGGGGTGGCCAAAAAAAAAGAGACACTTTGCCCATGGCGCACATCATCGAACTTTTCGTCGCACAGGGAGCCGATGTTAATGAAAGTTTTACGGCGAATATTCCTTAGGTGTTCCCCGTAAACAGAAGCAGGCCTCCTTCACTGCCCGCCGTCTTCAGAATATGACGTCATCTGCCGTCACCGTCGAGCTCAACGAGAGGCTTACCGTAATCGCTCCGACCTGAAGCTGCTACATAATTTCCTCAGTGGATTAACTGTTGAATAGCTTCTCAGAGACATTAGCTGTGACTGTGCAAAACCGCTTTTGACCAGCGTTTCAGAGACGTCGTAATCGTCTATGGTATCTCAACGACCTCGTTGAGATCGTACCGCGCACAATGCTTCCGTGGGAAAATCTTCTGATGTCGTCGGTGTAGAAGGCTGTTGTGTAGCTTGTTGATAGATTATAACGTGCTCTTCAATATTCAGTTGGGGTCATTTGGTTTGGTTTCGCAACGCGTAAATAATTCCGTTTTGAATGTTGAGTGAAGTGTCTCTTTTTTTTGGCCACCCCTGTATATTGTATACAGCAGTTGAAGAGGTGAAATTTCCATAGCCAAATACAAAATATACAACATATTAAAATTTACAAATAAATACTCACATAACTAAATAATAACAAATAATTACAATTTAAAAACCAAACGGCATTCACACATATCAAATTAACTTTTCGAACAGAAAACCTCGCTATTGGTTGGCTATCATTCTTGCAGCACAGGAATCCACGAACTATACAAATCAGCTAAGCACGAACGCTACTTTATATTGACAATTACAGGACCGACCGCTGGAGTGGGAACACGTACTGATGTACTCCGCTGAAATGCACGATTTATTGTGGAAACGCAGAGTTTTGGTGGGCTGGTTTAGAAGCCTTCTTCATCGTAATATACTGTAATTGCATAGTTTATCACAGTTTATCAGTTATCTAACATAGTATAATATATATATATAATAACATATATTCGGCAGTTCTAGCGTTGACCCGGTTTCAAAACTGGCAGCTTAAAAATGAAGGCATATGAAGCATGTTAATACATTCACACACGAATGTTACACTTCCTCCATCCAGGGTCAACCCTGCGTTGCGCAAACTTCAAAACTTTTACGACCTCTTCCCTTTCAAGGGGTGTCAGCACGACCCCCCCTAGGGGGTTTGGGGTGAGGGCAGTCACTTGACATGCGTGAGAAGCTGGAATGTTCGAGTTTACAGGACTTCGCGACGCCGCGGCGGCGACTGCCCCCCCCCCGCGCCACATTGCGCCAGGAAATCTTTCCGTAATGCTTTAGAGGCCTTTAGCGCGGCCTCTAAAGCACTACGGAAGGATTCCCTAACAAAAAAAATAACAAACTTAAAAATATATAACAAAATATTAGAATAACTTTCTTAACAAAAATAAAGAAGGCAAGAAACCGAGTAATGAAATTCGAATTTAGAAATTCGCGCCCTTACCGCGGCGCGAGGTGGCGTGGAGCGCGTTTTCTATTCGCTTGGGACGCGGAATCGAGGAAAAATGAAATATTAAAAGTTTATTCGGGGAATTCAGAAGATTTTTTGTAAACTTAGGTTCCTTTATGTTTCTAGAGCTTCCTAATTTCAGGTACCTGCCAAGATTTCCGCGAACGTCCAACTCTCTTTTTGTATAAGCTGGAAAAACTAAATCTCCAATAGTTACGGACGTCCTCATTTGAAAGCTCATATCTTCGTTCGTAGGCGTTTTCATGAAACCGGACACCAAAATTTTAAAAATTCAAATAGTTTTCTTTCTAAAAAGTATTTGAAATGTTGCGGATGTTCAATATCAAAAATCGTCCCGTTGCTCCTTTTTGTCACCTTTGATTTTTTTCAAGCCATTTTCATGGACCGCGACTATGCAGTTTCAAAGGCCCATAACTTCCTTCAAAGTTGATGTGATGAAAAGCGGTAAGAACCGTTAGAATCTACTTGAAGAGTACTATGAGTGAAATTTTCCTGAAATTCTCTTCTATCTCCCTCGATTTTCCTAAGGGCTCTCTAGAATCAATTCAGCAAATTCGCTACACTTTGTTCCGCTTAGATTTTATTTGAAAGCATCGAAATTCTCTTCAGGAAAGTTTGTCTGCTTACGGCCGCTGACAGAGAAGGCGTTTTTATGGGAAACGCCTGCTCGGGTATACGCCGTGCACCTGTCATGTGGTTTTGAGAAAGAAACAGAAACAAGAAACACTGCTTTGATTTCGCATTTCCTGAAGAATCTATTAGTATCGCGATTGCATTGTATTGTTATATGGTACTCTTGTTTCACTTCCCCATGAAGTGCTCTACAATTTGTTCTCCTTGGGATTTAGGAATGTTCGATCATCGAAGACAGACCATGTTTTTGCACTTGTTTTTGGCTATTGTAACCTTGACATATCCTGTCGAGTGAAAGCGCCCTCCGTGTATTAAAGGTAAAAGTCGGGCTCAATAAGGGGGGTATTATGGCGATTGAATTTGATTAAGATGCGACAGTAGTGCTTCATATGCTTTCATTTTTAAGCTGCCAAGTTTTGAAACCGGTCACGCTAGAACTGCCGAATATATGTATTATATATAATATATTATACTATGTTAGATAACTGATAAACTGTGATAAACTAGATATGCAATTGTAGTATATTACGATGAAGAGGGCTTCTAAACCACTCACAAAACTCTGCGTTTCCACAGTAAATCGTGCATTTCAGCGGAGTACATCAGTACGTGTTCCAACTCCAGCGGTCAGTCCTGTGATTGTCAATGTAAAGTAGCGTTCACGCTGTGCTGATTTGTATAGTTCGTGGATTCCTATGGCAAGAATGATAGCCAACCAGTAGCGAGTTAATTTGATATGTGTGAATGCCGTTTGGTTTTTAAATTGTAATTACTTGTTATTATTTAGTTATGTGAGTATTTATTTGTAAATTTTAATATGTTGTATATTTTGTATTTGGCTATGGAAATTATACCTCTTCAACTGCTGTATGCATATATAGCTTAATGTTGAGCAGCAAGTGTGATCGATCGGAAATTTACCAACGGGTGCTAGATGTGTAGCTCAAAATAAACTGTGATTTTGGTTGCAAATCTTCTTCTTTGCGGTTTTCAATATGAGTCGCCAGCCGAAGAAATCATGGCTAATGAACCTTACTTTGGTCAACTGGACATAAAACGAGCATGATTTATGTATTTGCAATGTCACGTGAAAGGCAAAGTTCGGGCTCAGACCCACCTAATAAGCCCTTAAAGTGGCAGAAGTGCATGGGACGCAACTGCAGGCAACTCGCCAAGTTCCCGTTTTTTTTTGCATTTTGCAAGTTGCAATTAGGAGTTGCTGAAGCAAGGTGGTCATATTAGGCAGGGTAAAGGGAGCCGCAGGACAAAAGGACTGCCGACGATGGTAAGAAACATGATATTTTGGTGTATGGTTCCCCCATGGTGAAACACCTCCATAAGAGGAGGAATTTTGGGGTTATTGTGTGATACGACTGGGTTTTCCAGCATCCATTATAGAATTTGGGGCCCGGAGTGAAACCATATCCTGATGAAATGAGGGAAGATCGCATAGAACTTGAGATGTGTTGCGTTTTCCTTCTCCTAGCAGCGCTGTCTCCCTCCATCGTATGTGACAAAAATTTTAGTGTTTCTATGATGCTTTTGGCTTTTTCACCATTTATTCCTCCTCGCTCTACTTATACTGTTTCTAATCAATAACACACCAGTTCGATCGCGACGCGTACTGATCTTGAGATGTGTCCGACTTCGAACTCAATTCGTATTTCCCAGAAAAGCTATGATTTCGACGGATTCTATTTTCAGTAAAAATTGCTTGGAAATCCACTGATGATTTTCTTTATTAAGCAAGAATAACGGAAATTATGAATTTCCTTTTGTAAAAGATGCAGGCGCACTTCTGCGAACGCAATTATGAGGACGAGAATTACGTGCAAGCACTATTTACGAAAGATTCAACGGAAAATTATATCAAGGGGACACTGCTGAGGAGGGATTGGTCCGGTTTTAACAGTTGTTCTGCTCACTATCACCGAAGTTTGCTTAAAGGAGGAATTCCCGACTAGAATGAAGGTCGAAGAAAGGGAAACTGACCTAGTTGAGGGACCCACGGACCTCCTGAGGGTGCGAACTGACGCGCAATTCGCATGGAAAAATTTGACCTCGGCGAAGTCGCATCAATGCTCGAATCAACGGGCAAGGAAGGGGTACCATTTCTCGGGTTCTGGGCCGTTTCTCATGGTTCTTCCTTCTTTCGTGTACCACTCACCATCCCTAGGTTAATTTGAAATGGGTTGCTTTTCATCGTGAATTCGTCCTTTAATATGAAGAAGTTGTATTGTAAGATGCCAATCCTCCATTTTCCAAACTACGAAGCTTTGTGTAAACATTTGCTAAGACACAAGAGGTATTCGTAATGCAGAAGCCGGCGTCCTCCGAATGGTCGTAATGTTGCTGCATGTAGATATGGAAGTCAGTATAATACTCCCAAAACCGCTCGCTTGGTAGCCGTAAGTTGAGGTCCATCTTTCATATCTGCACTTGTCGTAAGAGTCATGCTGACGTCAATCGTCATTAAGCCAACGCAGAAATATCCAATCACCTGTCTGCAATACGGTATCGACCAAGGAAATACGACAGTATTTCAGAAAATTTAGCTTCATGTGCATTGCAAATTGTCACTGAATTGGCAGTCTATTGCCTTCCGCATACCTTTTCAGCTTTCCATTGTTTAGTGTATTCCAAAACTTCTTGTAGCATCTTCCCTTTCTTGTAGCATTCCCCAGTCTCCAGATCCCTTTCGAACCCCTTGTGATGAGTCTTAGTCCACTAACTATAACCGGCTTTTTTTCTTAGTCAAGAGAATGGGAATGGTAACGTTGCGATCAGAACATACAGCAAAATTCTCGCGCCATTCCAGCCGGGAAACTGGATGCTGATAAGCTGATGATGAATATACAACACAAGGTCAGAACGAAGAAGAGCGGGCTCGGCCTTGGTGTACTGTCCACGTGCCTTCCTTTGTTGGGTCGTGTCCTCGTACCACCCTATCAGCCGAGAATTGATGTTCTACGCGTCCACCCCTTTTCTGAACGCCTTTGCATCATGCACTGAACGGATACGTTGACCCTCTGAGGTACAGTGGAACGCAGCTAGTAAAGGTTTTTTTGAGATCTCTCGACTAACGATATGGAATGTGTCCGTATCGGACTTTCCCCGGAGAACGAAAACTCTGGGAGATGGGAACCAGTCCCCGCAACTTTGAGTCAAACAGCCTGCAGGTGCAGCATGGTGAACGTAGTCAGCCTTCCGTCCGTAGTTGAAGCTTTCTATCGCGTCTCCCTTTTGTTCGAATGGAAATAGTTTTTTGTTCAGGCATTTTTCCACCCTCGGCTACCGTGTTAATAAAGCCATCTTATCCCGTGCTGCTTGGCTTCCATTGCCCTAATCAGTATCCTATCTGGACCTATCGCTCTCCCAATCTTCATTCATACTACTGAATAGTTGAATAGGCAACGAGTCACCATAAAGTTTCAGTGGTGTTAAGTAAGGAAGGAAAACTAACATAAAATTACATCTCCAATGGCATTGACAAACTGGTCACCTTCAGGTTATCCCCTGCTCTTCTATTTGTTTGACACACTATTTCTGGAGTTTCGAGTAGATGTTATGCATAGGTAGGCATTACGTTCATAGGTATTTTCTTCGTTGGGTTCAGTAGAAGATCGAACATTCCACATGTGTGGCCGGAATAACCACCATTAGTTACGCTTGACAAGAGGTGGTTGTTGTGAGCAAAATGTCGTCAACGAAGTAGAGTTGATGCGGTTCTCGGTTATCGGCCCTCACATTCACGTGCATTCATATCATACGCCCCATGATTTACGGCAGTGAAGTGTGAACGTTATGGACACGTGATATGGTCGGGAAAGGAATGCACTCACATCGATGATTGGGCTTCTCCTTCATCGCAACTCAAGTGTGACATTAGGTCTGTTTTATCACGAACTCAATACCACGGCAATCATGAGGCTACGTCAACAGCGGAATAGAGCAAGGAGCCGGTTTTTAGTGGATTTTTCAATGAATTGGGAGCCTTCACCGCTATTTTAAGCCTGACCAATTTCGACCTCTTGAAATCTTCTATACCAACCAATTACCAATTCTGTATCACACAGATTTCCATCTAGATTTCTTGAGAGTTCTTCTTGTGGAAGTCTTGAGGTGAAACAAGAAGACATCGGACAAGTGTTCTCCTGTGAAATTGGCGCCACGGCAGCAGTAATAATGGCGCAACCGTGAAAACCAAATATTCTGCCTCGTGGCGCCACATGATGGATTCAGCCTCATAAGCCCTCTTTAGGCGCTACTGCTACAATGATTGAACTCCGCTCATCGGCGATCACAAACCTCACTTCGTTTTATCGGAATGTTCACTTATGGTGTGGGATTACAGAAGTCTCAATACGCTAATGGAAATGGGTCCTAAGAACCTACAATGTAAATGTAATACAGAAAAGAAGCAAATGCGGTGTGGTGGCAGATAGCGCCGTTTGCCGTATTTGCACCGCTTTCGCAAACTTGTGGAGCTCAGATCGGACTGTTTCTTCGAAGCTCATAGATTTCCATCAGAATTACGCAGTACAGGTGTATAACTCAGCCATCATCAGTAGACGTAGTCAATATTGAAGCCGAGACGGGGAGGAATGCTGCACCGGTGGTGTGATCGGTAACCAGCCAGCAGTCCGTTGACCGGAACTCAAAAGTTGTTCCCCCTCCCCTCCTTCCAGAGTACACATATGTGTGCGAACCCGTCCCCGGTATTAGATATTCATTTTTTTTCACATATTCTTATGCCCACCATCGATGTATGGGCAAACATGTGCATGGAAAGAGGTGGGTAACGGGAAGCTAATACATATGTCGCGTCCTTTGCCTTGCTCAAATGGGAGAAATCGAAGCCACGGTAGGCTCCTCACACATTTAAAGGTGATGAAAATGTAGCCCATTAGAAATAAGGGTAGAGGTGGACAGAGGTGCAGTGACGAAGAAAAGGCTTGAGAAACTGCCACCTTGCCCGTTGATATACGATTCTTATCGGTTCTGCCCTCATCAATGCAAACGCTCTTTCTGCCGAACGGCTGGAGGGTCAGACAGCAAGAGGAAGGCGTACCGCACCGATCGCGCCACGGAAAAGGCCGTGCTAGATCGCCGAGGGCATATACTTCGCCTGTTCCCCCATTAGGTAGGTTTCCCCTTCTTCGACCTTGTCGTGGAATCCTTCTGTGATAAATGTTACTTTCAAAATTTTACCAAACCTTGGAAAGTTTTACCTTTCTCTGTCAGCAATTTTATATGTTTAATGTTATGTTAGCAATTTTATATGTTTGTATGTTTATATAATTTCGATTTAAACGTCGTAATCAAGATAATAATAAATAGATTAGTTTGATTCAACTTGTTTCTATTATAAACATAACAACTTCATTATATGGCAGGATACGAAAATGCGAAAAACCCACCTTTTTTAAAATATGCCTGAACCGCCGGCAATATTCGATTCCTCAAAAAGTCGTCCTGTTTTACCTTTTTCATGCACATGCCAGTTCTCAACGTTTCACAGCTTCCTTCATGAACAATTTCTAGCAGATCTCTGGGACTTCTCGAAAAGAGTAGTGCATTCGGAAAATGCCAAAGGTCCCTTGAACGACTATTTTTTTTCTCGGAAAATAGACTTGTTTTAGGAATTTACGACCCTTTTTCTTGACCAAAATTGACCGGACCAAAGCCTAACGAGTTGCTCTTGCCACGCGGATTGTACCGACACGATGCGACCTCAAACTTGGGTAATTAAACCTTTACTAAGCCAAAACAACAAATAAACATGAACAAATACATGGAGAAACTCATTCCCAAAGTTGGAGGTCAAAAACCTCCGAATCTTCCCAATTTGGACTAATCCCGAGCTAGTAGAAATACAATCGATGAGAGAATACTTAATCGCCCAAAAAGAGTTTTTGCCACCCTCAAAATCTTTCCCTTTTTGCCTATTCCCCCAGCTAGAAGAGAAAAAACTGGAGCACGCTCTCCATCAATCGCCCGAGTTTATATAGTGGCTTGATCTACGTTCCACGCATTCCAACTTAGAAAGCCTCTTGAGAAAATGCCGCCGGATCGCTGAATTACGTGCACACTGAAAAAAATTGCATAATGGATCATCAATCGTCGCATTCTTACTTTGCAAGCCTTCTGGGAAAGTGAACTCTGACCCGCGAAGACGTGCAAAACAGAAGCGGATATATGCAATCTCACTAACCATGAATCATCACACTTGCATAGATTGGTCGCTCTTTGCAACACTTGTTAATCCGTTTTTTCCCCGTATGGTTTCCTGGGCTATTTTCCTGGAACGCGGAACTTTGAGCCCTCAATCCTTTGTTCACTGAGTATGGGAAGCAACCTCTACTACACAATCAGTAGTTTACAGCCAGGAATCTTCTGGCAATCTTCGGGGACACTGGAAGGCTTGGGCCGAATTCGTTGCACTTTGTTCCACTTTGACTTGGTCTGAGAGCATCGGGATTCCTCTGAAAGAATCTGCTTTTCAGTGCAATGGAACATGAAATGGTTAAGTAAGAACTTCTGCACTAGTCTGTGGTTAGTAGTCACAGTAATATTTGAAAGCCTGT
Source organism: Ostertagia ostertagi (assembly GCA_036418205.1). Classification (NCBI taxonomy): domain Eukaryota; kingdom Metazoa; phylum Nematoda; class Chromadorea; order Rhabditida; family Trichostrongylidae; genus Ostertagia; species Ostertagia ostertagi. The sequence goes on along the minus strand of MU868877.1, from coordinate 18,931 downwards.
ACACTTTTGCCGCTATGCTATGCTTGGTACTATCAAGCTCTGTGACAGTCACTCGAGCCTTAGACTCCCCCCCCCCTTCACCCCTTCTACTGGGCAAATATACCCCTCGTTGGTCTTAGCACAGCGGTCGGTTGAACCTATCGTAGTACAGCATCTCGGAAAGCTAAAGAAAAAGTTGCAGGTTTCGATTCCCGCTGAGGGCGAGTTCTGCCCATAACTCAGCATTTTTGTGAAGCATTCATGGCGCGAGCTGCTGCGCTAAAGCAGCAGTAACAAGCAGAGACCATTCAAAACATAGTTACTATTGAACATCCAGATCAATCCGGTTCCGAATACTCATTGTTGAGCAGCGAGAAGCTGTCACGAAGTATTGCAGAGAGCGCCACGTATCGCAAGCTCAAGAATGGCGAGAGGGCGCTAGGCGGCACCTCATAAAATGTGCAGATAATTGCGGACAAATGTGTGCTGAAGGAAGAGATTCGTTGTGGTCATCCTCAGCACGCAATGAAGCACTGGGGTAATTCTTGCAATTATTGACGTGGATTGCACACATTACCTGAGTTTGCACAGCATTCTCTGCCTAGGGTGACGCTTGATACGTAGCAATTCCCAGGATGGAGCCAGCCAAACTCTCTAAAGCTCTGTTAGACACGCCTGCTTCATTTTATGGCCTGGGGAGGAGGAGTCCGCATGCAGAACGTATTACATCAGGTGGTCTTGTTCTTTGTTGTCTTATTCAGTCAACTGTCACCTTAACTTTTAAGCGCTTTACCCTACCAAGGTTAATCCTGTGTTGTTTCTTTGGATAAAAAACCTTACCTAAACTATCGTTGCTTAATCGCTACAGCGCACAGATTTGTACGTTCAAGCATGTCAGTTTCCGTGAAGAGCGAAAAAAAGCTTTTTTACTGGAACCTTCATTTAGCCAGAATTACTCTTCGAGCATTACAGTCGAAAAGCCTATTGCTTAGACAATTGTCATCGCTGTACGAATACATGAATGAAAAGGGAAAGATGCAGCTATAACGGCCTTACATCGTGGACGAATTCCATAAACTTGTATATTTTATACGAGGTTGACCGGAATAAAAGTCACTTTCGACTGCCAGCCTTTCTTCTTCCAAGCGTAGAAATGTTTTCTTCTGCCCTCTCTTAGTTCTCCTTTCGGATATTTACATCCGTTCTTTCCTTGTGTTCCTATGCGGCTACGTGTGGTGAGTGTTGATTTCATGTTCCCCTAAGCGTAAATAACAGTCATGGTAGATAGTTTGGAAATGGAGGTGATCATAAGTAATGAAGACACTATGCAACCTACACCACCTCCCACTCGAGTCTTGATCTGGCATCTCCTATTGAAGGCCTGCGATAGCAATGCATCACTTGAGTATGGAATATCCTTAAATAAAGGCTGCACAGCTCCAGCAGGGATTACCTTGCATACCAGCACACATGTATGTTCCAAAGATGTCAATCAATCGTAATGTGAGTGTACATATACGAACATGTGATCTCTGAAAATGAACGACGACTCAGAATGACGTGAATAAGAGGCGCATCTCACAGAGTAGCTTATTTCGACGGTAAAATCTTTGTATTACAGGAATGGCCAAAAAAGACACTCCACTCCACATTTTAGACAGCATTAATTACACTTTCCCGAACCTGAACCGACTGCTCCCAACAAACATTGAAGAACACATCTCAACCGATCAATAAAAGTTTTAATAGTCTTCTGTACCGAAGGCATCACGAGAATTTTTCATGAGAACCTTGTGCACGGTCTTGCATGACTCTCCCATGATGGATCGGACCATTACAAGTTATCTGAAGTGCTAGTCGAAGGGGTCTTGCATATTCAGAGCTACTATCCCAAGGAAGCAACCTGTCTGTGAAGCTGTCAAAATAATTCGTAGCAGAGTCGGGGTGGGACGATTACAGGTAGGCCTTCTTGAGCTGAACGATGATGAAAAATGACGGCATATTTTGAGGACGTTGAGGGCAGTGGCGAAGAGCCTGTTCTGCTTATGGGAGAACATCCAAGGGTTGATTTGCCGTGAAACTTCCATTACTAGCGGCGTCCTGAGCGACGAAGGTTTGATGGTATGTGCTTCATAGGCAAATTGTCTGCTTTTTTTGGCCACCCCTGTGTCGTTGTGTATATTAGTACATTGTTTTTGTATCCGACGCCTGACCACTGTAGAAAGCGGACCTGGCGCCTCTGCAAGCCCTTATTGAGGGTGCTGGTTTCGTATTCGAGCTCTGGTCGCGATCCAATTGACGTGTTGTTATTTTGTTCGAAAATTGAGCAAGAATTGATAAGAGAATAGTGTGTTGAGAGAAAACAAGAAGCAGCATGGAAAATTAAGCCATTTCCTCAGAGAAGTCGTCCGCGGTATGATGGAAAGGCACCACTGGGAGGAGCGCAACCATAGGTAAGGACAGCAGCGGTCCCAGCGGTCATGCAAAAGAGTTAGCGCGTAATAACCCAGTTTGAGGGCACGGCAGCGCTAAGGCCTCTTACCAGTTTCTACAGCATTCAAGGGGAGAGATAATGAGAATTCACTCGCGTGCCTTCAAAGACGCGGGTTGAGCCTCGAGTCAAGACAATATGATGACAACCCTTACGCCATTCGATCCTTGCTTTTTCCAGAAAAGAGTGCGATGGATATGTTCTTGCTTTCTCCACAAAATTCCCCTTTCGAAGCGCTAGTTCATAGACAAGATGTCGACATCCCTCCAATCTTTTTCATGGCTGAGATGACGTTTCGAAATGAATAAAGGAAAACGTTTCACTTTAAGGGCAAAGTGCTCTTCATTCACAAGTTCTTCTAGAATTCTATGGCCACTCATCGCTCCTTTCTTTTGGGACACTTCTGAGCAGCACTTGCGCAATGGGCTGCATTTTCGCACTGATGCTAGGGTCCTCCCACTCGAAATGACGTTATGTGAGCTGGGCTAAATATGGGCCGTTTAAAAGAGGAGGGAACCCTTTACTTGGAAGTGGATTACGCTCTACCTCCGAATTTCGCGAGCTTCCCGGCTCATGTCAAAGTGTTTGATTAGATCCTTTTTATCTAGAGAGCATTCTAGCGAGATCCACCTTGTAATCACGTCATTCTAAACGGTCTCTTATATCAAATTCCAGTGCCCAATCGCAACATGAAGTGGGTTATTCGCTCAAATGTGGGTGGATGCTTCGAAATTTTGTGTCATTTCGTTTTTCTTTCAACAAATTATATAGAGGTAACCAATGATCTCCAATTTCTGATGGTGTCCAACGGTAGCAACCATCATACGCAACTTGATATTATGCACTCCTCATAAAACTGATGGGTACTGGCCAAGATATCGAGACGGATTCACTGGGCTGTAGCAGTTGCGCTTTCATTCAGCCCAGACGTACCAGACGACGTAAACGTATGCTTAATCGCCCTGCCACAAAGTACTGTAGGCCAAATCGAGAGCGACCTACGGAATGACAGTGCGTGAGTTGTAGAGTCGTAGTCTAAGGTGGCGGTTTTCACGGTTGCTCATGCAGTTGAAGCCACTGTTTGAGAACACATCAAGGGATTAATTGAAGTTGGGGAGCTGCGTCAGGCCACAGCAACACCAGCATGCCTCTTGGGCTAGTCAGCGATGATGGTAGCTGGAAAGCAGACGATGAAAAGGCAGCACTTTAACCCTTTCGGACCTGAATTTTTCCCGTGGAGAAATTTTTTCTAGCTATTGTTTATTACTTGTGAGCATATAGGTATCATTATGGCGAAATTTGGAAGCTATTCGATCACAAACAAAGAAACTAAGAAGCTTTGAAAATTGGCCCACCTTCTTAGTTTTTAAGCTTATGTCGAAACAATTCCAAATTTCATAGTTATGCCGAAAAAGTTTATAATCTTGCACAACATTATAACCCATAATTTTGATTTAAGAATGGATCTACTTCAAGTATTTTAGGAAAAAGTGACACTTACTTGGCCGGTTGCGGGGACCAGCGTCGATTCATTGTTGCACTTGTACACAAATACTTGTAATACTAACAGCAACACACAATGAAATGGCAGGTTTAGCTCATAATTAGGAAGGGGAAGGTTGACTGAAGCAACCTCTAGCAGGATTAGAAAAACCATGCTGTTTCAGCGGCAATGCAAGCGTTTGAATTTGGTGGTGGCAATTGCCACCGCCAGGGCCGAAAGGGTTAAAGCCAATGAAAAATGTGGTCAGTCGGTCATGAACAAAAGCAAGAAATGTAGCCGAAAACCCGAGGACGAAAACCCTTCTTCTTCGTCCATTGATTAGAATCTCGTCTTTGCTCGCCCACCTTTTGACTAGGTAGATGTATTTCCTCTGTCATACACCATTGTTGAACTTGCCTTAACTTCGGAACTTAAGGGAGGAAGGAGGGCTAAAAATATCTTTAAAGGAATTTTTCTGAACAAAAACAACTTCGAATAATAAGCTGTAAAACGACTGGTCGTGCTGTTAAAATCACCTCTTGAAGTCTCTGACATCCACGTAAGTTTTTTCCAAAATGCAAGAAGTGCCGAATTCGATTATACGAACTCCTTACGTAGCGCAAGCGTGTGGCTCTTCGACATCGCGAAGGGATACCCGTCATAAATTGAAGAGAGCAAATTGCATTTGAAAGCAATAGGGGAAAATCGCAAGAATTAGGAAGAAGGCGTGCTTTATGTGCCCTTCAATTCCATGTGCTATGTCTCCACTTGGATCGGTCAGAATGACTGATAAATGCTCTTCTAACCATTTGTCATGCACGCTGAAGCAAAAAGATCACAAAGCTTTCGATAATTACACCTTGTCACACAAAAGAATGAGCTGAACGTGGTTCACTCTGCAAGAGCTCGCTGTGCGTGAAAAGTTGTCAAACCCTTTAACCATCGCTTTCTCGTTTTACCTCGCATTCCCCACCTGAGCTTTGACTCCATGAAACTTCGGCATTCAATTTCAACATGGTGTCCTGCATCGCGCCGTTAAAATTCCATTTCTACCTGAAAAACTGTGCGCTTCACCGACAACCGCTTAGAGCTCCACTTCTATTGCTCTATTATAAATGCCCGATTCTAGTGTTTTCCTATATTTCTTCCGGTTCGAATATGGTGTATTCTCAGGAGTTACACCTACCCTTCCGGTCTAGCAACCACACTAGTATAAGTCCACCCAACGACTCCATGGCACCGCTTCCTGTGAAGGCAGACATGGGCACGCGTGGGTGAATATTTTGACGATTAGTCCGTGTTGATGTTTTTGCCATGAAAAATGCATCAGTCCCATTACGAAATGAATTGCTGGCCATGAAATAAGCAGAAGATTCGTTTAAATTCACGGCCGTGCATCATTGAGATCGCCCAAACATGGAAAGCCCTAATGGATTCTCCAGTAAACCTCGGTCACGATCAAACACTACCCACTATTCTTGCTAAGCTTCATACCTGCTGTCCAGCTTGCTCTTCCTTCGCAGTATTCTAGGCAGCATATCGACCAATGCAATCAGTATAGGAGTTGCTGTCAGTTCTAGAGAATATCAAGGATTACTATGCTGCTAAATTTAGAAGTGCGTGAACCATTCAGTCGCGTTTCAGTGTTTTATCGATGTTGGTCTCTGAATTGGACAATTTTGGACGTCTGTATATCCACCTTCACCTTTTTTATGAGACTTTCAGATTGCACAGCACGGGAACTTTTACAAGAAATAGTCTAGGACAGTAGTGGTAGGGCATAACAACTAAAAATACCTATTTCACATCTCTATAATTGTTGAGATTCCCCAATCCTTCGCAAGCATTCCCGCATATCTTGAAGCTTTCTTTCTACTTCTCTCAATGTTCAAAGTTCATACCAACTGATTCTTGATCAACAGGCTACTTCTTGCCTTGTAAATGCTGGTCTACCTATACTTTTATGGTTAACTGTTATTCTTTAATTCGCACTGCATTTTCCAATTCTTCAGTGTTCCATCATAATATGCGTTTCCATTTGAGTATCAGCACTGGTTACCATTCTTTTCTTCTCACTACCCGCTTCAATCAACAAAATGGTGACACTGCTATCCTGGCAACGTCTCGAGATCTGATTCTCCAATTACTCCAAATTTTCATAGGTAGTATAACAAGAATACGTTGTAGCGTATACAGGGTGGGGCATAAATATGGTACAAAATAATTGTGGTCTCGAATCAGTAAAGGTTCAACCTAGATTGGCAGACGGCAACAACTCTATGAATGTTAACTTTCGACCGCGATGGTTTAACAGTTTTCGTAAAAAATCGCTGCTCATGAACTTTGCGATTTCGTCCAAACGGACATCAGAATTCGAGCCTTTGCCAAGGACATCTTCCAGAATGTCATCTACTGTTTGAAGAGCAGTTTCTAGGCGATCTATTGCCAAGTTTGTTGTCCCCACGCTTTTTTAGCTGTAACTCGACACATGTATTGAATGATCCTGCTCATTCAAAGCTGAGGTTGCTGGGTGAGAAATGTCAGGCCCACGCTCATAAATGGGATGCTGTGTAGCTTGCCATAAAATTGATCTAATGCAGCACCGGCATACCACCTTGCTAGTCCAATCGTTACGGTTGGTGAATTGACGATAGGTCTCTGGAACTCAATCTTGAATAGCGTTGTTCGCGTTCATACCCTGACATCGACTTACCCAGGACGAGAAGAAGTCGCAGCCGCTCAATTTACGTTGTTCCTTGCTCTTGTAGTTTTCCTTAACTCCTATATAATAAATTCTGAGTTTTTTTTCGAAATGGAGATACAGAATCACACGCTGAAAAAACATTCCAAGATTCGTGAATCTTCCTGTGAATTCCGTTCACGGCCCACGTCAAGCCCTCGACGTTTTTCAATTCAATTTTCCCCTTGCCATCCGGAAGAGCTCCGTTTATCTGAATTATTATATAAGCGTGTATTCCTTGCTTTCTAACAACTCTGCGGGTTCTTTGTCCTTCTACAAACATCGCACATCTATGAAGCTGATTCTATCGCGGTCCTCACTTGATGCAATGCATCCTTGGGTACCCCCCCCCCCAGGAGGCCCATCGCGCGGCAAGAAGGCCGAGTCGGCGGACGAGTCGCGGCGCGTGATGTGCGATGAAGGACGTGCAATGGGACATTCTATTTAACTTGACGCGATTTCCCTAATACGCGCGCAACTCGTCCGCTGACTCGGCCTTCTTGCCGCGCAACGGGCTTCTTGGACGGTACCCTGCATCCTTCGGTTGCAGCGAATCCCGGAAGGAATGCAGTGCAAAAGCCGAGACCATCCACTAAGCAGAGATAGTGAAACCATAAACAAAGGTATTACATGTAAAGGACTGCGGCAAGTCTGAGTTACACGGGGGGGAGGCAAAAAAGTCACTTTGCCCATGGCGCATATCATCAAACTTTTCGTCGCAAAGGATGCCGCTGTTATTGGGAGTTATACGGCGAATATTCCTTAGATGTCCCCCATAAGCAGAATCAGGCCCACCTTCGCTGCGTTCACCGTCTCCAGAATATGACGTCATCTGTCATCACCGTCGAGCTCAAGGAGGCCTACAATAATCGCTCCATTCTGAAGCTGCTACATAATTTCTTCAATCGGATAACTGGTGAATGACTTCTTAGGGACACTAGCTCTGACTATGCAAAATGGCTTTTGACCAGCGTTTGAGAACATTGTAATCGTCTATGGTTTCCCGACGACATCGCTCGTATCGTAACCATGTTTCATGGAAAATCTTCTGATCGTCGGTGTAGAAAGCCCCTATGTAATTTTTTTTGATAGAATAGAATGTGCTCTTCAATGCAATTAAGCTCATTCGGTTTGGTTCCGGCAAAGTGTAATTAATTCTGTTTGAATGTGAGTGAGAGTGACTCTTTTTTTGCCCCCCCCCTGTATTTACAAAACGCTGCTGCCTTAGTTGCGCATTGCGCTTCTTGAAGTACAGTCTTGTCACCATAGCTGTGCCCACCGCGTATAATGGTCATAGTATGTGCAAGTTTTCACAGTAAATAAATAAATAAAAAATAAATAAATAAATGAACAAATAGTGAATATTTTTCTCAAGGGAACTCCTTTTACTGAAGACCTATCATCAGATGTATAAAGTTGATTTTTGCTTGCAGGTATCTAGGCATATAACACAATTTCTGGCAAAGCTGAATCTGTATTCATTCTAGTTTCCCCTGGGAGGAAAATTCGAATTTTTCGAAGGTGTTTTTGCTAATACTCTTGGCTGGATGAAGGAATTTCGGCGTTTCTATGAGCAATCAGAACGGTTTAGGACATACGAAATTTCCACAGTTCCCGAAATTGGACGTATATGCCACATATATGTACTACCTCCGCATAACTTTTAAAAAAAGCCGCAGATGATGCGGATCCTCTCGTTGCGTCTTTTTACTTGATTACTGGCCTTTTTTCCTCACGGATAACTGTAACCATTAGACTCAGCTTGTCGGGATGTGTAAGTCCACCCTCTTGAATTTCAGAAACCTTCATTTATAATTCGTAGGTGCGATTCAGGAGCTTTGGAATGCGTTTTCTAGGAATGTCGTTTGGTCGCATTTGTTGGCGTATCAGTTTATCTGCGCACCGTGGGAATTATTCATGGAGCCTTCCAAGATTAAAAAAAAACTTTGAAAGGCTTATGTGCCGTTGCTGAGCTCCTCTGCCCACCATCTTCGGACGTTGCATTCACTATAGTGGCTAAAGAAGCTGTGCAAATAGTGCCACTGGAAGTATTTATCTTCTGATAAGATTCGCAACAATTTTGTCAGGAAGCTCGTAATTTTGATTGTATGCACACTCATTCTTGATCACTTCATAACAGTATAAAACATTCCTTGGACCCCGGATAGCTCATGAGGCGAGTTTATAAGGTAAATGGCTGCCTCATAGGCCTAGCGAGAGCCGCGAGTTCCGACTTGTCTTAACCTGGTGTTAATCCTTCCAGACTGCAATGTTCCGGCGATTAACAACGGCAACTGAGGCTAAGCTAATTTAATCAACGCCCTTCACTCCTTTTTATCTCAGCGGTTAATCCATCTCAGGTTCAATGACCACTATTTCCTTGACGCGGGGCACTTCTTGAGGCCAGATGCATTTCTGACGTGACTTTCACTTTGATGAGCTCTTCCTGGGAATTCTATGCCTTTTCTACCTCCTAGTAAGCTGTTACGACTGTTTCTCCTTGCGTTCAACTACCAAATTCCTACTTTACCATTTTTCGTTGTTGTCTCAGAATAACGTGAAACCCAACATCGAGCAACCTCACCCTGGTAATTTTTTTCCGACGAAACATCCGCCAGAGCAATACATCAAAATGCAGCGGTAACATTTTATTTGGAGTTTTGCTTCTTTGGCACGTAAGGGGCAAGCAACCACCCAAAGTGCAACTATTAAGTTAGTCCTTTTATGTGACGTTTAGTCTGGTTTTCATCGGCTTTACAACCATCTCTGGCGGAAACGTGAATTGACCAAAAGATAATTTTTCTGCCCTTTGTATGTCTGCCACCTATGAAAAAACCTAAGCTAAGTAGCTCCACCCACATTTCCATTAATTCTCATATGACTTTCTCCGTTTTTACGAAGTGCTCGGGAAAAGGTGTGGCATCCGTCGTTTGCAAGGTTTGTTCATCATGTCCATTTAGTCATGAGGGCCTATTCCAAATATCTCCTGTATCTCAAAATCTCCGGTCGTCCCGTTGATCGTCGATTTGCTCGAGCGGGCGCCAGCAACGTCTCCATTCGTCCCTGTCGCGTGCTAGAGTGGTCCAGTGGATCCTCCTCGCTCGAGGGACACGATTCGTTCAGAGCTTTCGTGAAGAAGTCTGACCATCGGGCCGGCGGTCGTCCAGGTGTTCGTTTGACGTCCCGAGGGATCCAGTCGGTAACCGCTCTGGTCCAACGGTCATCGCAAAATCGCATGACGTGTCCGGCCCACCTTATCTTCGATTCCTTGGCGAAAACGGCAGCGTCCCTGATCTTCGATCGTTGGCGTAGTTCCCTGGATTCCCCTCTGCACTTGCGTGTGTAGAATTACTTCAAGCATCCAGAATTCCATACATAGATTGCTTATTTGTTAAAGTCGCACACAGGGTGTGATGTGTGCCTCGAGGACGATTAAACACAAGGTGTGTTGGCAGGTACTCAGCTGCAAGCTTGCCTAGAGATGTGGATTTTACCGCCCCTTCCCATGTGTACTTTGGTAGCTAGGTAATTATGGCACAGGAACCGCAGTACGGACGAGTCTCGATTGAAATCTATTATAATTACTTTTCATGAATCGTAGCAACGGAATATCAGCGGCACTGTTAGGTATTTTCTCTCTCACGAACTACTGTGTTTATTGTAGAATCATCTGATTCGCCTCCATGGCGGCAAGCAAGTTTTCTTGGCAAATTTGCTTCGTTCAGTCATGGTGTCAGTCCTTCTACTGTGACTCAAGAGATAAATACCTAAAGATCTGGCATCTCATTGCATTCAAGTTGCGAGCAATAGGAACCTCGCGATGAAAAATAAAAGCATTTTTGTGGGGACAATTCTTCGTGCACGGCAACACCTCTCTAACATGATCTTTTTTCGATTTCGACATCTTTTCTCATATGAAAATGAAAGTTGTTTTGCATCAGAGGAAGCCATCACAGAGAAATATGAAAATCCAGTGCCTCCTTACGGGAAAGGTTTATTTTGTTAGCTATTTTCGTAAAGTTTTGTGCCAAACTTCTTCTTTACGTCAAGCATTTCCTCTTCTATAACACACTGACGCCCGCACTGACATGGCTGCATTACCTGCGCGCATACCCGGCGATGCACAAATCTCACATTCGGTACATTTTGTGGAATATCTCTACAGGACCCATATATCGCGCTTCGCAAAAAGACCCCATGTATTTCGCAACAGGGCCCTCACAATCTCAACAGCAACCTCCCCACTAGGCTGACAACGTATTGCTTTCGTCCTTTCTTTATTCTACTTTTTCTCGTTTTTTTCTTTCGCTTCCTGCTATTTTTTGCTCTCGGCTTCCTCCTAATTTTTTTTTGCTGGAAAATACACTCAGCAATTAGTAGCCATTGACTATTTTAACACAGTTTATGAGGGTTCCAACTGAGGCACTGGTTGTGCAAACTGAAGTTCCAAAAGTATCTTGAAATTAAAGATGGAGAGCAGCCATGTGTTCTGTGGATTCAAGGCACTAGTGGAACTTCTATCGTCACAGAAGTAATGAAAAAAAAGATAAGGAGAACCTTAAAATCAATAGCATACTGGGCGATGCGCAAATGTCAGATGTGGGAGTTTCGACGTGCATACCCGACGATGCACGCAGGGTGCAGCTTGATAACAATGAGAAGTGTGGCTCACTTCTCATTGTTATCACCATGGCTTCCCATAGCTGCAGTCCGTGCCGAGGGCAACCACAGCCAACGATGGTGCAGATTTTCCTTCGCTTCGATGCATTGATGAATACCTGTATGATTTCATTTTGATGCTTCATGAATTTCTTGCTACATTCATATTTATCCAATATTTATGTCGCTCCAGATTGCAATTCAAAGCTCCCTTCATGCACATAGGTATGCGTATAGATAGTCAAACAACACTCTTATTGTACTCACGTGGCAGCCATTTGCGGAAGGAAGCTATAAATCTAATGGGCTTTCACTTTGTAACTTCCTAAATGATATGAAAGTGCATGCACTTAGCATATTTATGTGCAGATAATTGCCCGCTTGGCATGGTTAGATCAGGGACGGTAGTAAAGTGCCATAGACTGGGAGTCAAAGGTGGTGAACTGCGGCCGTAAACGGCGAATAATGAAAGGAGAAACAGGGAGGTGACCCTAGGATAGACGGCGAACTTCAGCACGATGTTGGCAAAACTGCTGCATCGCCCGGAATTGAACTCTCTGCTATTCACTTGACAGCGGGCACTGATACCACTGCGCCATCAACGCTGCATTGCACATGCTGGAAGGGTTGCTGAGGTAGAGAACAGCCGTCGGGGGGAGAGGGGACCAGCGGATCAATGGGCATGGCAGGGACGCAGAAAGACGGCGTGGCAATTTGCCAAAACGGCGAGCCGGCAGAGAAAGGAGAAAGTGGATGGAGATTGAAGAGACCATAGACGGTGACTAAAAATGTACCCCCGAGTTACATTTTAGTACAAACTACAGTACAAATTATTGCTTCTTGGAATCCCTGTTTGTGGACCAAACATAAGGAAATGAACGGTTTGGGTCGATTTACTTAACAAGAGACAGAAGAAAATTTTGTCTTTTTTTTAATTTTTTAAAAGTGTTCCCTTTCCGTGATATTCAGAAGTTTCAAGGTCTGTGAGGAAGCTCAAATTCCATAGTTTTCTTTAACTACCCAAGATTATTATCAAACTAGTCTTAAAAACGTTGTTATCGTTGTATGTTCAGAACCGTTCGTTTTCTACAGTACCACACATTGAAATCCAACC
>MU868876.1:35150-66201 GCA_036418205.1 Ostertagia ostertagi | reverse complement strand
TGAAGTACGAACATTAAAGGAATCCTTCACGGAAAAAAGCTCTGCCCCTATTACCACAGAAAACGATACCTTAAAGGAATTTTCCACAAAGAAAGAGTGCTCATTTTGTCTTGTGTGTAGGACTGGTATTATCGAGACTATCGCTTATGTTTCGTTCTTATTGCTTTGCTCATGAGGTTAAGGGCCTAAGGTGTATGGTTTCTCTAGGGTAGTGGAGGAAGAGCCTTTCCCGCGGAAGATTCCTTGAAGTCCCTGAAGGGGCTCCCCACGCGAACACTCCACCTCTATGGCTGACAATGTCGATAGTATCATGAAACTGCTATCATTAGGTACAACCAAACCTCGCCCATACAATTCTACTCGAAAAGTGGCGCTGAGCATGGAGGGTTTTGCTTACCTGTAGCTACTAACAATCACCTCTTCCTCGCGGATAATCTTACCCTTCTCCAAAAACATGCCCTACTACCCTCTACCTGTTTGCAAGTCATCACTTGACAGACCAGTTATTTCTGCCTCTACTAAAATCGGTTGTCCATTGGACGACAAATGCCGAATCGCGGCCGAAGAAGGGTACAGTTGAGAAGTAATCGGCCAATACTTGTCAAGAAGCTGGTATGGGAAGCGTCATTGAAACCGAATAAACACAATTACATCGATAAAAAGCTACATACATCACCTCACCATTGCACTTGTAATGAGAGTTGATCAGAAATATGTCGTAGAATGAAATCTGCTGCGATCCCATCGTGTACAGATATCTTGGCTTTCCGGGGACGAGAGACTGTCCACTTGAGGCGAATCTAAAAACCATATATGAAAGGTGACCCATTTCCATTGGCTTGAGCCCGCTTACGATCGAGTGTCGTAGTGCATGACACTGCCATATTCGTACGGTGTGTAGTTGATGGATTCGGCTGCAGTGAGTTTGTTGTAGTTGTGTTGGTTTTGTGTCTGAAAGAAGGACTTTTAAAAACTCTACACACGATCGTCTCCAACTTCTCTCCTCGTAGAACCTCGGTATTGATGTAAATTATGTAGTTCTTCTGCCAACGAGGTTGTTGGGTGGAATCTTCATCAGTGGCTTGACGTGTCGACGAGATCGTCTTCCTCAAACTTGCTAGTAACTAACCATAAGCAATCTGGAGTGGCGCTGTCCTGCTCTCACGGTGGTGGACTGGGCCTTTGAGGAAGACGATCTCGTCGAAACGTCAGGCCACTAATAAAATTCCACCTAACAACCTCGTTGGCAACAGAATTACATTATAAATACCAACAATTCTCCGATGCCGCTGAAATGTGCGATGCCACATGGTGCGACTTTGAAGAAAACATAGGACCTATTTTTTGTGGGACTTTGACAAATTACCTGGCTCATCTTGAAAGGGGAATTTCAGCAGAGCTATACCACCGCTTTGAGGTTCATGAAATGCTAACAAGGAAAGGGTCTCAGGTCGCCGTGGACATTTAGGAAGAGATGTACACCCCTTGAATGTCTTAGAACGCTGATCTCGAATCTACCTTCTAAATCTGCTAAACGATCTATGAACCAGTGCTACGATCTATGAACGATCAAGCGGAGCAACGGTAGTGATCGGGACTCATAGTCAAGACGCCGACAGATCGATCCCTTCAGTGTTTTCTGGCTTTCTTTCTTGGGAATGCAGCCCACACGACTTAGCCTCATTATCTGTGTTGCTGTGAAAAGTAAAACAGCAAACACGGTTAGGAACAGATCCTACGACGTTTTGACTGCGAGTCCCGACCACTACCGTTGCGCTGTTTTGCTTCATAACTCCGTTCAGAAAATCGTTTAGCAGATTTGGAAGGTAGATTTGAGATCAGCGTTTGAAGGCACATCTAGGCGATTACATTCCTCCTGGATGGCATGATAACTTAGCATCCTTCCCTAGTAAGTATGGAAACTTGTAATAGTAAGATTTACCGGCACATTTGTCATATCAACATATATGATAGTTATCACGATCCGATCGACTTCTGCATGTGAAATATACCGAGGGCATGCATGAACTCGTGAGCAGCTATTCCCATCTAAAACATTGAAACGTGCCTTCAAAGGTAAATACACATAGGGAAGTGACTTTGGAGAAGCCTAATTTGGAGGATAGAAGCCGTTGTTTCGACCGTCCGTCGTGAAAGTAGCGGAGTAGCCTCTGTGAAATTAAGTTGCCCCAAGTGGGGACAACTGCAATTATTGCCTATCTTATGAACTATCCTTAAGATCGATCTAATCCTATATCGAGTCATCCATGATAATCTTCTCCTCCTTTCTTATTCGTTTATAGGGCAAGGTAAGCAACGTCGAAAGCGTTCCTCAACCACAAGTTCAATTTGGTGCTATTCGGAGGGGAAAGGTAGGGCTGAAGTGTATACATTTCGGAACAATTCATTAGACTTTCTGGGAAGTTTTCATGAAATTTGAAGCCCGTGAAATATTGGAATATTGTGGAAGTTTCAGGATTTGTGTCATCTGTGTTACCCGCTCTTCCTGCCTCCTGCCCTTCCATTTGGGGAGATCAGGTTCAGCTTCACGAAGGTTGGAAGGAAGAAGTGTGAGGCCACGTGTACGCGAACTGTGGGACACTCAACTGGGAGTAGCTAGGAGCCTTCTCTTCTACCATTAACTTACCGTATTGCAACCATCAGCCAGCGATAAGTCCTGTTGACCTCCGATCATCCCAACATACGAATAACATCCACTTCCGCTGAATACACGAACGCGGTTAACGGCTGTGGCGTTCTCCACAAAGGTAAGGCATGTGCGAGCGCTGATATAGTTCAGCGCTTTCTTGACGAGGGATTTCATGGGATCACCTGAAAGGGAAGAAGTAAACGCGATTGTTGGTCTGTGAACCATGACTCGATTCGACTACGTAATCACTTACCAAAAGCCGCGTCAAAGTAGTAGAAGACCTTTTTGTTTGCCCATAGCGGAGCAGTCTTCGAAGCTTGCCGTTTTTGGCGAGTGGTATTACTATTCAGACTCGCCTCAAGTGCGGAGAGTTGTTCTCTGTAACTCAATGAGAGACATATGTTAATGAGCGGTGAAATCAGTCAAAGCCGTTCTAATTTTTCTACGCCATCTTTCTGAAGACTATAATTGTCGATTGGCCCATCTTAAAGGGAAATTAGTGAATAAGTTAGTCGACATCTGTCATGGTAATGCAGTGTGCATACTGGAGAAGAGGCCTTCGTGTGATTAACACTAAAGAAGAACAGAAAAAGACCAAAGGGAAAGCCGAGGGAAATCTTGATATCCCCAAAATAGAGCTTGATTTCTACATAGCATTTTAACACGCTGGCGACAATGCCATTTTTCGCGTGTCTGCCATGTGGGACCGCGCGCATTTTTCTTTGCGGGTCGACGTTGGGACGCATTGTCCAAGATGACAGTCTTTTTGACTAACATAACCTCAGTGGTCGTGAAAATTCATCAGAGACGAAACTTCACTAAGAGGGGTATTCAAGGGTGCTGAACATGAATATAGCAGTAGTTTTCAGCGCTGGCGTCAGGTGGCGCCAACTGGCGCCAAAACCTGTTTCGCCTCCAATTTCGCTGTAAACTCGGGAACAGGGGTAATCGGTGGTCCTAAGCATGAAAATGGCATCTTTTTTGGCGCCGCGCCATTTGGCGTGAAGTTGGCGCCACATGGCGCCACGACATTTTTGTCATCAATTACGCTGGAAAACTTGGTAACAGGGATGGTAAACGCGCGGTCCTAAACACAAGAATATAAAGCAGCTATTATCTTGGCGCCACATGGCGCGGCGCCAGAAAACGGATGCCATTTTCATGCTCAGGACCACCGATTACCCCTGTTCCCAAGTTCTACAGCGTAATTGGTGGAAAAAAGGGCGTGGCGCCATGTGGCGCCAACGGCGCTGGCGCCGGACATCGCTGTCATATTAAAGAATGTGCGTGAGCAACGCGGTGGTGGGAGGGCTTGTATGAGTTGTAGAAGTTATGAACATCACTGAAGCGTTTGAGCAAGCTAGAAAGGATGGAGGTCTATCCCTATCTGGGCACCATTCAGAATCGTAGGGGCAACGTGGCTGTAAGATGAACAGATGCTCATCAATGCAAGTCGTGTTTCTTGAACGGCTTGGGTCGACACCGCCGAATCGGATCGACGCCTTAACCGTTAGCGCGTGATAGCAAGCGCCATAAACACTCCAGCTCCTGCCAGCAAATGGATTCATCGCCTATACCGCTACAAGGTATGGGATCCTTCTCAGGTAGATGATAGTAACATAATCACTGGAGAAATGAAGGAAATCACTTCTTTTCAATTTCAGTGATATCACTTACTTTCCTCGGCAAGCGCCGAGGTTTCCGTTGCTCAATGTAAATTGTTTCTTTGCACAAATTCAACTAGCTGTTTCCACGAGAAGAATGCCAGTAAGTCAGTTGTGGAAATTTAGGGAGGAGAGTTTAGGGACATTTTGGAGCTCCGGCATATTAGTAGAAATCATTTTGACGTCAATTTCACTAAAGTTTCATCGCCAACTAAATCAGCCGAAATCGACCTGACTAGGGAAGGATGAAGGGTCGAAGTGGCCATATGAAATGAGACAAGTATCATGGTATGTGGTTTCGGACGCTGATCTCGAATCTTCTTCCCAAATCTGCCAAACGATTCGCTGAACGGAGTTACGGAGGTTTTTTGTTCCCTCACACAGTTTAACATAGTGAGAAATGAGGCCTCAGCAGCAGCGGCTTGTGAACGAAGCAGTGAGCCTCCCTCATCGGGTGCTGGTGGCCTAGTGGTTAAGGTGGTGGGCTTGGGATTTCGGGGTCAGTGGTTCGGATCCGGCCCTTGTTTTCCATTTTGCATTTTTGTGACTGACTGTTTGGCAGTAGTGAAACATGATTCCTTCATCATTGGTCAGCCCTACTTGCTTTTGAATGAGTCTGAGGTCGATAACTTCGAAATTTTTCCTAACTTGCATGCCACTACATAAGGTTAAGGCGCCAGTATACGGAGCGCGCGCTTCAGCCGTTTTTGAGTGAACGAATGTGAGATCTGTGTTCAAGCAGTCCAATAACTCCTGGGGCCGATTTCTAGAAAAATTCGAGATTTTGAATTAATCTCAAAAAAGTGGGCGAGTCACTCATTCGATGCTACATATCCATAGCCGGTAGTTCCAGGGTTGACCTATTTTGGACGACGGCGACCCTTTAAATTTGAAAATAATAAAATGTGAGAGTTGAAATCATGCTAACAGAAAACCAGAGACACTGCTTTACACTCTTCAGAAACCAAAAAAAAACGTATATCGTTTCAAGGCTATGTAGGCTTCGATAATAGGCTGATGGATGAATGGATAGATACCCACCCAGCCTATTTCGAAATTGGTCGAAATCTCAAATTTGGCTACAAACTTGTCCCTAGGGGTATTTTAATCTCCGGAACACGAATATCACACTTGTTTGCTGCAAAAACGTCTGCCAAGAGTTCTGTGGGCTCCATGTGCAGTCTTTAGTGAGTACCGCAGAAACTGATTAGAAACTCTTCGCAAAGTCTTTGCACGGGTAACTACAGGCAAGCATTGATCGAGTAAGGTAGCTGGGAGCCTTTTCATCATTTTGCAGCGAAGGCAAAAAAGAACCCGCCAGGGAATCGATCCTACGACGTCTCGCACGTGAACCCGGACTACTACCGCTGCACTACTTTCCTTCATAACTCATTGAACGAGAATTTGAAAGCGGATTCGAGATCAGCGTCCAAAAACGCATTCACCGGTGTAGGTCTCTTAACATATGGCCACTTCGACCAATCATCCATTCCTGGAGACAAGATAGTTGCCAGTACTGCTCGGGACTGGTCCTGCCAGTCCAGCCACGTGGCACACCCTGATACTAACGCATGGCTCTCTTTAAAACGATCTCACAAGAAGGACAAAATTTACACGGTGCAAAATTTTCCCCCAAATGCGTAATATGGACTTACTCGGTGAGATTGATGTCGCCCTCGTACAGGTATTCGTCGACCCCTTCCAGGCGATTTTTCTCAATTATTGATCCCCCTCCAAATAGATCATTCGATGCTGTTGGTTCCTAAAGTGAACAAAATCAGGCGGTTTCACTATCAAATGGAATTGTGGCCTTGCAAATAGAAACGTCCTAACATGCTCTGCGGTGTTCATTGATGTAGCCGCCAGGGAAGACCTCTGATCCATGTCGACCACGCGCAGGTTCCTCAGTCTTTCGAGGCGTTCATCAAGATCGATTCCTCGAAGGGCCTGGAAGCATTTTATGAATGCATACACTAGGAGCTCTATTTGTACCTACCCTTATCAAGGATGTTCTGCCATTGTCTGAAAGACAAAAACCACCATCGAGAAGCAGAAGGAGTAAGGCGACAATCGCAACGGCTTGGCAAGGCTTTTTCGAATTCATCCTGAAAAAAAAAAATTCATTCGCTAAAGGTTACCCAACTTCTTCGAAGAGCATGACCTAAACCATACATATGGGCTACTTTTAAGGAATCTTGCGCGGAAAAATCATGATTCTATTTCAGCCATAAATCACTGGCTTGAGACTCATTATCCACGATAATAGTGAAAAGAACTGAAGTATTGCTTTCGTTTTGATTAGAAATTCGAAAACTCGAAAAGGCTGCTACGCGTTCGAATTGCCCACGGACGTCTTTCACGAATGCTGGCGACGGGGATGCTCAAACTTGGTTCTTGGAGTGCATTCACTAGAAGCTCTTTCTGGCCTTCTGCTTCGTTGCATTCACATCTTACACTTCTACTCCATCCTATTCCATCGATCGATTTGTCTCCACTCTCCGAAATCGCGCGCTTTAACCCGATTCTCTCATTGCGTCGCCTGGTACGTAGCCGGCCAAACGCCGTCTTCTTTCCATGCCTCGCCTGGCTCTGCCTCCTGGTCCTTCGATGGTCCATAACGTAGTTTTTGTACGTTTGTTTCTCTTCAGAAACCGAATCTTCATGCGTGAAACTTTGTGTGCTATTTCCAGTGATCACAACTGACATATTCATGTTAGGAAAGAGTGCAAGAATTTTCCGCGCAAGATTCCTTTAAGAAGGGCTTCATGATGCACGCTTTATAACAACAGGAAACTGTTGTTTTCTGTTGAGTGGCAATAATAGAATATGCAAAATTATATATGCTTAATATCGAAGGAAAAATATTCGCAAGTAGTCAACCTGAGCATACCACCAGAATTTGAGAAGATCACGGTTATGTAATATGTTCATGGGTTAGCCCTCTCAGGTTGGAGACAGGCCTTGTGCACATTCTAAGATTCTTCTTTTCTGCACAAAACTGTAGGAGCCACCTCATGAATCCACATCAAACGGCAGAGGGCCCCAATCCTAGAGCTCGATCCACGAGCATTCATTCTAATGGTTCCATTATTCTTGTGATTCTCTTTTCTTTGTTCTGTTTTTTCTCTTCTTTTCTTCTTTCTTTTCTTTCTTCTTTCTTCTCTGTCCTGTTCTTCTTTTTCTTCCTGTTATCTACGATTACAAACCTCAGACACCTTGTCCGGTATGATGTCCCACTAGTAGTTGTGGAGGTGAAGCTATCAGTAATAGAAGAACCTTTAAACGGCTCGTGGCTTGTTATGTTTTTTTTTTCGAACGGGTAAGGATTCCAGTGTTCGCGCAAATTCAAAATCTAACTGTTTTCAAAATGCCCCCGCTTTGGTACTACCTGCTGATCATAGCAGTAATGAAAAAAGGAAGTTTGTAATTGGTGCTGGCCGAGTGAAGAAATATTGAAGGCCAAGAGTAAGGCCGTTGGATGCCATGTACCCCCTTATAAAGGCTCAACGGGTTACTGAAACAGAAGATAAATATTCAGGATTAGCATTCCTCACTAGGAGCGTTCCCTCTCAATAATCAGGGAACGTTCCCGAGCAGATCGGATTATTTCGAACGCTAAAAGTGAAATGTCTGCTTCCGTGTATGTAAATGGCTACAGCGATTAAAGTGTTTAACTACCACGCTCAAAGCTTATAGTAGGCTAGAGAAACAATGTTTCTTGTACGAAACGTGAAGCGCTGCGGTTGGACCAAAGAGCATCACCTGTATAACTGTCGTCCCGTTGATCGTCGATTTGCCTGCAACGTCTCCATTTGTGTCGCGTGCAAGAGTTGTCCAGTGGACCCTCCTCGCTCGAGGGACACGAAGTCCATCATTCCTTTCGTTCAGAGCTTTCGTGAAGAAGTCTGACCATCGGGCCGGCGGTCGTCCAGGTGTTCGTTTGACGTCCCGAGGGATCCAGTCGGTAACCGCTCTGGTCCAACGGTCATCGCAAAATCGCATGACGTGTCCGGCCCACCTTATCTTCGATTCCTTGGCGAAAACGGCAGCGTCCCTGATCTTCGATCGTTGGCGTAGTTCGGCACTCCGGATTCCCCTCTGCACTTGCGTGTATAGGGTTACTCCTAGCATCGTCCTCTCGACAGCGCGTTGGATAACGCTGACCGCATGCTCGTCCTGCCTGCGCAGAGTCCAAGTCTCTGAGGCGTAGGTTAGGGCAGGAAGGACAGCGGAATCGAAGAGGTGGGCACGGAGCCGGATGTTCTTCGTCTTCTTCACTACTCCCTCGATGTTCTTGTACGCTCCCCAAGCCGCTCGTTTCCTCCTGCTCAGCTCTGGAGCTAGATCGTTCATCATATTGATTTCCCGACCTAGGTACACGTAGCTGGAGCATTCGGTGATGTTCGTTCCGTTGAGCGTGAATGGGGCATCAGGAACCAATCCGTTTCTCATAAACATCGTCTTCGTTAGGTTCAGCTGTAGACCAACCTTACCACAGGCGCAGTCGAAATCAGCCAGCATTCGCTCCGCTTGCTCGATGTTCGGCGTTATAAGAACGATGTCGTCAGCAAAACGAAGGTGGTGTAGTTGCCGGCCGTCGACCTTCACTCCCATGTCTTCCCATTCCAGTTGACGCATGACGTTCTCGAGAGCGGCGCTGAAGAGTTTGGGCGAGATGGTGTCGCCCTGTCGAACCCCTCTCTTGACGTCGATGATGACCTCCTTGTAGAATGGTGAGATTCTGGTCGTAAAGTTGCTGTAGAGCTCACGAAGAATCTTGATGTACTGAGTAGGGACGCCCTGGTTGCCCAAGGCTTCGATGACCGCTTCTGTCTCCACAGAGTCGAAGGCCTTCTTCAAGTCGATGAACGTGAGACAAAGCGGCATCTTGTACTCTCGTGAAACTTCAATGAGTCTTGTAACCGTGTGGATATGGTCGATCGTGCTGAACCCTCTTCGGAACCCTGCTTGCTCGCATGGCTGTCCTTCATCTAGTATTCTGCCGATCCTGTTAAGGATGACTCGAGTGAATAGCTTGTAGATTACAGACAGCAGGCAGATTGGGCGATAGTTGCCAATGTCGTCCAAGTCTCCCTTCTTGTACAGCAACACGGTCCTGCTGGTTTTCCACGGAGTGGGTACCTTGCATTCCGACAGGTAGCGCGTGAAGAGTCGAGCCAGAGATTACGGACGAGGACACCCACACCGCCAACGCCTCTGCTGTCGCATGTTCCAAGGAACAGTTCTTCTCCAGTATCGAAAACGGCGTGTAGCGGGCGGTGCCTTCTCGTCTCGGTCAGTCCGATGACGTCGTACTTGATCTTCCTGGCCTGCATCATCAGATCTTCGATGTGAGCTTCGGATGCAAGCGTTCGTGCGTTGAAAGTACAGATCGCCATCTTAGTCCTTCTTCGTTTAGGCAGCCTATCCGGGCCCTGAGATTCTAGCAGCCTCTCCCGAGCGGTCCTACCCAACGCTGCCGTATTGGGGGCTCCCTCAGGTTCAGGGGAATGAGGCCCATCCATATTGCTGTTTTCGGCATATTGAAGGCACACGAGTAGCTTGCCAGGCTCTGTCGTGCGGGCTAGGATAGACCTCCAGGTAGTTAGCCACGCTATCCTGGAGCGGAACAAGGGGCTTATTTTTTGGAGGCGGCCCCGAATCGCCTCCCATGTACTTCCCAGTCACTTGAATGCAAGCTTTTGGCTGTGCCGACATGCAGGATACCAACCGCACACACACAGAGCGCACCACACACGCAAGCATGCATGGATGCGCCTGAGTGGAGACAGCTGGTATGAATCAACACAGCACTACAGAAACAGGGAGTCCATCCCCTGAATCCACCTGCGTCTCAGGGCAAGTACATGGTGGCTTTTGGTCCGCGATTTACCCCCTATCCGCCACCTGGGGTCGCGCCACGTAGCCTCGCCACCAACCGGCTCGAGATCTTTCAGTGAGAGAGGACCCTCAGTGAAAGAGATAAAAGCAATAGCCAATTCCTATTACTGCCCTCGTTAGTTCAAGAACGGAGTTCTCCGTCAAAGTAGTCCTTCCCATGTTACAAGTCGAGCCGCCGGAACACCCGAATAAGTTCGTTCTCCTGAGCGGTTCTTGGCCGAATGCCGGTGTTACAGTACAAATGCTTCTTGGTTCCAGTTCCAAATGCGAGAAAATTCTGCGTTTTCCGTTTGATTGTGCACAAACACATCTTCGCTGAAGAGCCGTCCCTTCTTTACGGTCCCCAGCTGAACCTTGATCACGCTGGAATGCGCTGTTCAAGGCGCTGTCGCGTTATCCTCTCTGCAGACACACTAATGCCATTCGTATCGTTTTTCTGCTAAACGCCGCAATCTCTCAGAAAATTACTTCTCAAAGTACGCTTCACCAACCTGTGGGTTCCTCTTACATGGAGACCATATGCTCTCTTGGAACGTCCACTGAATATTGTGAAGGCCAGCAACATGTTCTCCCTCTTCGCTTTTCGAATAGTAAATGGTGTTGGTGACATCTTCGACACCGGCTGGTCTTCAGAATCCTTTGACGAGCGCTTACGCGCTATCGACACTGCACAAAAGTTTTCCGTAGCCTTCAGGGTACCTGCTATCGTACCCTACTCGACTTGAAACTTTACTGACTTTACAAACGGAACAGTTTAATGATATACAAAATCAATAATTTTATTGAATGTGTTCCATGTCTCGCTTTTCCTCTCTAAAGAGGGTAAGATATGTGTATTGAACGATTGAGCTCTGATCTAGGGCTTACAATGTGTAGATGAGAACGTTGCTATATTTGTTGAACGTGTTCCATGCGGCTTTACGGCGCCGATTGTGATGACGACAGGCGGTGAGGGGTATAACCTGATCTATCGCCAAACTATTATTCCTCAGCTAAACAATACACTGGCGCTCTGAAAATCGAAATTACAAATCTTTTTGGGTCTTTTTTGCATTTCTAAATCCACCTTTAGAATGGTCATTTTGTGTTTGATAGCTTGCCTCTGCAGCGTTTGGAAAGCTTTCTAAAGTACCTAAAGAGCTGACCTTCCTTGACCACCCTTGCGCAAGGTGCCAACCTGCGCTAAATGGAAGCCTAAGCGGATTTATATGCAACAAAATTTCACTGAAGATTAAGGGTGATTCGTTTCTTGTGTATGGTGGGCCGTCCTGTTGTTGTTTAGTATCCGTTCATAACTGAATTCAATTCAGAAAATATTGAAATCACCCCTCAAGCGGTAATTCACCTTTTACCATACACCCTTCAGCGGTACTACTAATTCACCCTTAATTGAATGGTAATTCACCCTTCAGCGGTAGTACTTGGAGCGCCGGTCGAAGAACATTTCTGACTCGATCTGCTTATTTTTCTCGCTCAAACTGAAAAGTCTGCTCTGTTGTGTGTACATTACTATAATAATGAGCTGTTCAACTGTATTGTGTGCGCCAATTTTCAAGAAAGGGTAGTCAAATTTTCTATATACAATGAGTTTCACATGGGAAGTGGAGTACGGCGGATCGACCGACTAGTACGACCACACCCTCTCCGATTCTCTGCGGTTAGGGGCTTTTTTTCTTCAAAAAGGTTCTTGGCCTTTATGGGCCATGCGTGTGGAATACTGTACCTAACTCAGCCTCGTAAGCGGATCAAGGAATGTCAAGGAGGGTTGAGAAACAAGCTGTGAATTATTCTTGTGGTGTAAAATTTAGCACAGCTTTCATTTCATGTGATTGTAATCAGCCATCGCGCCCGACTGATTTAAAAATTCCTTTACTAGGGGAGGGGGCTGGATGCGACCACGGGAAGGAGTCGCCAACAAACAGGCTGGAAAACGGTTGAGGGAATCCTCGACAGGGGTCTAGTCAGTTCGATTGGAGGTGGAGGTAGCCATTCAGATGTCACTCGCTGGCTGTGACAGGATCGATGTTTTTTTCAGTCTGAGTTGGAGAAAACTTTATGATAAAACAGGATGACATAAAATTCAACTGGAATGGACTGTGAAGGGAAACCGTGGAAGGTCGCAGTGCGTCGGAATGATTAGAGATCTCTACTCCCAAAGACCATGGAACTGACAAAGCCTTTCTGTCAAGGCGCATAGAGGAAGCGACATTTTAAAGTAGCCAACCTTAGTAAAAAATAATACATTCTTTCTGTGTGAGCTAACAATCACGAAATTGGTGCTAAAACCACATCATCATAATAGAGGTTCAAAAAACGATTCCATTGCCAAAGTTCGAATATGGGATTATTGAGGAAAGGAAGAGAAAAAAACTCAGTTGGATGATTGTTCTTGAAATGCAAATTCACTAGGGTTATTATACTTATGAAACACACCTTGTCATACATAATCTATGTCAAGGCGGATGTTAGATAATTAAATGTTAAAGGAGATGCCGCCCTGAACACGATGCCGCTCCTCCTCATGGGGAAGCGGAAAAGCGGAATCTGGTGTACTTGCCGGAGGGCCACAGATGCAGCAAGCGTTGGCAAGGCCTTTCTTATTTGTTTTCTCTTATTTAAGGCTAAAAGGTCTTTGCTGTATGTTCTTCTTAACCAGCTGCTCACTGTGCTCCACCTTCAATTATTTGCAAAGGCGATCAGTTTAGATCGCTTGTCCGGTGTAGAGAGAAAAGTCTTTTTAGTTTGACGTGAAATCAAGGAGATTTTGTAAGCGTCACTTCTGAAAACCCTGGTTGGGTGCTTGTGAAAATCTAATAATAGTCGATTGCATATTCAAATGATTTTGTGCTAAATGATTCAAGTGCATGCAATCGTCAGCTTTATTTGACTTGACTATGAATAAATAAATAAATAAACAGAGAGGTCAAATATATCTGTACTGGTAGGTGATTTGCGATTGAAGGTAGATGTTGTATGAGATGACTGGTGTTGGGTTTAGACTGCTGACGATGATCTTTTTCAGGTGTTCGGTACAGCACGCCCTGCAATTAGCACTAAATTGTCAATGTTGAAAAATCGCTAACAGCTTAAAAGTTTTTAATTTGTACTACCGAGTCAGGTCGCATCTGGCCATATACCTAACAGGGATGTTTCAACGATCTAAACAGAAAATGAGCGCATGGCGCTCATCTACATCGACACCCACTCACTCTACTATCCTTCAGTACCGTGACAGAAATGATTTCTTCAGACATGAATGTCTGACATAAATATTAACACGTTGACGACAGCGTGACGCGGTAACGCGTCCCACTTTGCGCACCTCGTGGGACATTGTGACGCGGTAACGCGTCCCACCCAAGTCATCCCTTTTTCTTGCGCGCTTGCGACTTATTCCTAAGGTCTTTGTACTCATTCTATAGGTCATACATTTAGCATACTCTGAAAAAAACCACATGGCTCACAGAAAGGTCAAATATTCTTTAGTTTGGCAGACATTTTCCAGACCTTATGGATATGTCTGTTCGATTCATTCCTCGTTTTCTTTTCAATAACGTAGACATGTTGATAAAAAGGAATAACAGAAGTGAATACAAACCTATTCGTATGGGAAGATATGTGTTTTTACTGAAACAACCACGTCCCAAATTAATTTTGGAACCACTAAAGGGAAAATTAAGTAAAATTTCCCTTTTCATGGCCTTAACACGTCATTTGGTCAAACTTCCATTACTGTAACTCCTGATAAGCTAGACAGATCGAACATCATTGAAAACATTTCATCGCATCTAAGTATTGCGGATTTACAACTTAAAATCCATGGATTTGGTGTGCGGCGGCTGCGCTCGCAAAATCGCTCTTGTCCCACGAGGTGCAAAAGCACAAAACGCGCGATGTCGTCAACGTGTTTAAATAACCATAGTAAGTCGTACCTTGGATTGGTTTTAAGCTTATCAGGCATTGTTTTGAACTCAATTCCTTGCGTCCAGCAACCATAACGGCAATCAACTCCTACCGTTTTGGTCACCTGAACTTGGATTTTTTTCCCGGCTGGAGCCTGAAAGTGAATCATTTCCTGATGTTCAGAGTAGTTCTTATCAAAATTCTTTCCAGTCTCAGTTATGCATAGTTTCCTAACAGACCTTGATCCAGTCATTGCACTTTGCGTGAGTGTCGCGGAGCCCTGGGTTCGTGGCGTTACCTACAGTGACCACTTTCGATTTCCAGGTTGGACCTGCTGTCAACACCGCGCCACACCCTGCTGGCTGAAATTGCCTCTTTAACGTTCGTACCATATAACACACACCCCTTTTTCCTAGCTTGCATGTTCTCTGTTCTTGAATCAGAATTTGAATCATATAACTGAGAACGGCTCACCCGAAGGTTGCACAGCGCGCCACCGTAACCGGCAGGACAAATGCATGCAGCACAGTTCTTTGGATTCCGCTTTCCTCCATTCACACATGCTGCACCTTTGGCTGCACATATGCCTATAACAGATTCGACATCAAAGAATTCAAAGACCAAACCGAAAATGTCGAATATCAGAAACTGTTGAAAATGCAGCTATGACGTTGGTTGAGAGGAATGAGGAAGGAAAATTTCCTACCAATTTCTAAAGTTGCCAAAATGGATATAACACTGCGACAAGCAGGGCATCTACCCAGGTTCAAAAATCACGTTGTAAAAATTTTTGAAGTACGAACATTAAAGGAATCCTTCACGGAAAAAGCTCCGCCCTCATTACCACAGAAAACGATACCTTAAAGGAATCTTCCACGGAAAGAGTGATCATTTTGTCTTGTGTGTAGGATTAGTATTATCGAAACTAACGCTTATGTTCCGTTCTTTTTGCTATGCTCATGAGGCTAGGGGCCTAAGGGTATCGTTTTTCTGTGGTAATGGAGGCGGAGCTTTTCCGCGGAAGATTCCTTTTGAAGTCCCTGAAGGGGCTCCCCACGCGAACACTCCACCTCTATGGCTGACAATGTCGATAGTATCATGAAACTGCTATCATTAGGTACAACCAAACCTCGCCCATACAATTCTACTCGAAAAGTGGCGCTGAGCATGGAGGGTTTTGCTTACCTGTAGCTACTAACAATCACCTCTTCCTCGCGGATAATCTTACCCTTCTCCAAAAACATACCCTACTACCCTCTACCTGTTTGCAAGTCATCACTTGACAGACCAGTTATTTCTGCCTCTACTAAAATCGGTTGTCCATCGGTCGACAAATGCCGAATCGCGGCGGAAGAAGTGTACAGTTGAGAAGTAATCGACCAATCCTTGTCAAGAAGCTGGGGTGGGAAGCGTCATTGAAACCGAATGAATACAATCGCAGCTTTCGATAAAAAGCTACATACATCACCCACCATTGCACTTGTAATGAGAGTTGATCAGGAATATGTCGTAGAATGAAACCTGCTGCGATCCCAACGTGTACAGATATGTCGGGCTTTTGGGGACAAGAGAGTGTCCACTTGAGGCGAATCTATAAATGATATATGAAAGGTGTGACATATGAAAGGACCATCTTCCATTGGTTTGAGCACGCTTACGATTTAGCGTCGTAGTGCATGGCACTGCCATATTCGTACGGTGTGTAGTTGATGGATTCGGCTGCAGTGAGTTTGTTGTAGTTGTGTTGGCTTTCTGTCTGAAAGAGGGACCATTAAACACACTATCAGTAACACTTTGGTCCCGTTAAAATGGTGCGATGCCACATGGTGCGCCTGTGAAGAAAACCAGGAGCCCATTTTTTGTGGAGCTGAACCGAATGGGCTGAGAACGCATTGGCCTGCTCCAAAATAATTTTGGAGAATCATTAGTCTCTGTGCTACTGGATGATAAATTGCGTGGCTCATCTTTAAAGAGGAATTTTACCAAAGCTATGGCGCCGCTCTTTGAGGTTTATGAAATGCTAACAACGAAGGGTCTTAGGTCGCCATGGACATTCAGGAAGAGATGTACACCCCTTGTAGTGTCTTCGAACGCTGATCTAACCTTCCAAATCGGCTAAACGATTCAAAATCGTGCAAATCTACTAGTATGGGGACCCATAGTCAAAACGCCATCGGATCAATCTCGTCAGTGTTTTCTCCCCCTCTTTTCTTTTTGGAAACCAGCACGAATAACCTTTACCAGCCTACTTTGCTGTTTTTGCTTAAGAAAGCAAACTAGTTAGAACGACTAAAGGCAGCTCCTACGACGTTTGAATCCCAACCACTACCGTTGCGCTATTTTGCTTGTAACCCCGTTCAGAAAATCGTCTACCAGATTCAGAAGGTAGATTTGAGGTCAGCGGTTGAAGGCACGTTTAGGCCTTAACATTTTTACTTGAATGGCATGGTAACCTAGTAGCATCTTTTCCTTGTAAGTATGGATACTTGTAATAGTAAGATTTACCGGCACATTTGTCATATCAACTGTTATGAAGTTATCACGATCCGATCGACTTTGCATATGCCATATACCGAGGGCATGCATGAACTCGTGAGCGATGATTCCAATCTGAAACATTGAAAGCCTTCAAAGGCAAATTTTACACTTAGGGAAATGGTTTTGGAGAGGCCTAATTTGCAGGATAGAAGCCGTTGTTTCGACCGTCCGTCGTGAAAATCGCGGAGTAACATATGTGAAATTAAGTTGCCTCAAGTGGAAACCACTGCAATTATTGCCTATCTTATGAACTATCCTTAAGATCGATCTAATTCTCGAGTCATCTAGGATAATCTTCTCCACCTTTCTTATTCGTTCGTAGGGCAAGGTAAGCAACGTCGATAGCGCTCCTCAACCACAAGTTCAATTTGGTGCTATTCGGAGGGGAAGGTAGGGCTGAAGTGTACACATATTGGAAAACTCATTAGACTTTCTGGGAAATTTCCACGAGATTTCGCAAAAGTGCGTGAAATGTTGGAATATTGTGAAAGGTTCAGGATTTGTGTCATCTGTACTGCCCGCTGCCCTTCCATTTGGGGAGATCAGGTTCAGCTTCACGAAGGTTGGAAGGAAGAAGTGTGAGGCACACGTGTACGCGAACTGTGGGACACTCAACTGGGAGTAGCTAGGAGCCTTCTCTTCATACCATTAACTTACCGTATTGCAACCATCAGCCAGCGATAGGTCCTGTGTTGACCTCCGATCATGCCAACATTCGAATAACATCCACTTCCGCTGAATACACGAATGCGGTTAACGGCTGTGGCGTTCTCCACGAAGGTGAGGCATGTGCGAGCGCTGATATAGTTCAGCGCTTTCTTGACGAGGGATTTCATGGGATCACCTGAAAGGGAAGAAGTAAACGCGATTGTTGGTCTGTGAAAATCTCTCGAATCACTGACTGTCACGTACCAATACTTGGGTCAAAATAGTAGAAGACTTTTTTGTTTGCCCATAGCGGAGCAGTCTTCGAAGCTTGCCGTTTTTGGCGAGTGGTGTTACTATTCAGACTCGCCTCAAGTGCGGAGAGTTGTTCTCTGTAACTCAATGACTGACAAATGTTATAAGCGTAAAAAAATCAGCCGAAGTCATTCGAATTTTTTTTCTACGCCATCTTTCTGGAGAATATAATAGCGAATATGGTCATCTAGAAGGGAACTTGGTGAGGAAAGTGGTTGGATCCTATCATGGCCATGGATCCAACCTGGAAATTGCTGTCAATAGCATACCAGAAAAGGGGATTTTGCGGGAAGCGCTGAAGAAAAAGCAAGAAATGATCACGTAGAAAATCGAGGAAAACCTCGACATCCCCGAACAGTACTTCGTCTTCACGTCGCAGTCTAGGAAATGTGCGTGAGCAGGGTGAATATATGGTGGTGTCTGTTCGCGAGTATGACAGGTTTGCATACATGGAAAGATGAAGTTTCGCGTAGTGGCAATGTGGCTTTAAGATGACTAGCAGGAGCCACTCAGTGTACAAGTCAGTATTTCTATCCTTCCAATAAGTTTCGCAGGAAATGACCGACCGCGAAAGGCGGGCGGCCCTGGGGCAGGGTCGGTCCTATCGTTGCTACTTTTCGAAAAATTTTTACGACCCCCCTCCCCAAGGTGGATTTGGTACGACCCCCTTCTCGACCCTCGACCACCATATTCCTCGCTATAGTATTTAATTCTGGTATCACTCAACTCAAACCACCAAACTCCGCCCACTTTTTCCTCCAAAAATGCCGTCGAGCGGGGGTATATAGTCACTCTGAAACCGTAAAAATTCCCTAAATTTCCACCAATTTACCCCCTCCTACCTTTAATCCCACGCTTCATCTTTCAAGGGGATATACAGGGGGGGGGGCAAAAAAAAAGACATTTTGCCTATGTCGGACTTCGGCTCTTTTTTCTTCGCAGAGATTGCTGTCGTTGACGGGAGTTCCTCAGCAGAGTATTCCCTAAGTGTTCCTCTATTAGTGTACGCAGGCTCTCCTTCACTGCCCTCACCGTCTTCAGAATATGACGTCATCTGTCACCGTCGTCAGGCTCAAGGAGGTCTACCGTAAGAGCTTCAGCCTGAAGCTCTTACGCAATTTCGTGAATCGATTTAATGTTGGATAGTTTTCTAGAGGCATTAGCTACCACTGTGCAAATCCCTCGGAACTAGCTTTCCAGTAAGGGTCGTTATGGTACACGATCCTTCGAAGACCCCATTGAGATCGACCAGTGCACCATGTTTCCAGGGCTAATTCTTCTGATGCCGTCCACGTACGTGGCCACTATGAAGATTTTCTTATAGAATGGAATGCACTCTTTAATAATAAGTTGGAACCGTTCGGTCTGAGTTGAGTAAAATGTGCTTAAATCCATCTGGAAGTGGAGGCAAAATGTCTTTTTTTTTGGCCCCCCCTGTATACGCGCGCTGAAACGGCAAATTTTCTCCCGCGCCACTCCTCCCTCACCTCATGCAACTTCTCACAATCGAAGCAAGTACCCCCCCCCTCTACAACCTCATCAAAATATACGACCCCCCTCTACAAACTCATCAAAATGTACGACCCCCCCTCTAAAAACTCATCAAAGTACGACCCCCCGTTGCTACTTGTAGCAACGTAGGACCGACCCTGCTGGTAGCTTGGGATAACACCCGTCTTGATCCTCAACCGTGCGCGGGAGAGAAAGAAACACAACCTCCACTCCTGAAGCAAAAGGAAGGTCTTGCTTATTACAGTCCAAGGGGTATGAAATCCTTCTTAGGTAGGTGGTAGTAACATAATAAATGGAGGAATATCACTTCTTGCCGATTTCAGTGATATTACCTACTTTCTTCGGCTAGTGCCGAGGTTTCCGTTGCTCACTGTTTATTGTAACCAATCGCGAACTTTTCTTGCCTCGTTGCGACTATCATTGAAGGAAAGGAGGCGATTGCGACTGGTGGGCAGTACTCGATATAAGTGCTGAGGTTAGCGCTTACGTTTTGCTACTTTCAGTTGTCAGCATCGCAAAGTTTTTTGCAAAGTCAACTAGCTATTTCCAGAAGAACATGCCAGTGAGTTAGTTGTGGAAAGTAAGGGAAGGGAATTTAGGGACGTTTTGGAGCTTCGACATACTATTTTGACCTTAACTTTACTAAAGCTTCATTGGAAAAATAATTGTAGGAAGTTATGCGACTTATATTTAAAGGCAAAGGTCGGGCTCAGGCACGCTAGAGAAGTAATTCCCGTGCCTGGAGGTTGTATGTGGGTAGCTGCACACATTGCAGCAACTTCCCACCTTGAAAAACCCCGTTAAGGCCCCGGGGCGTTCGGTTTCAATCCAGGGCCGCCTGGTCAATCCAGGACCGCCCACCTCCGGAAGTGGTGCGTGGCTGGCATAACGTGTGAAATCAGCTAGGTTGATTGCCGTATCAACCGATAGAACGACTGACATCTCCAGAAAACTTGTTTGTACGTGCCTCTTCCCCAAGCCAGCCTCCTTCACTGCTAGTGGGAAAGGGTTTTGTTAACGGCCTTGTCGACGGTTTTCTCAGTTTCGCAGTCTCTATACTCAGTTTCAATCGCCATAATACCACATATTGA
Organism: Ostertagia ostertagi; assembly: GCA_036418205.1. Lineage (NCBI taxonomy): Eukaryota > Metazoa > Nematoda > Chromadorea > Rhabditida > Trichostrongylidae > Ostertagia > Ostertagia ostertagi. Next base: position 45,982 of record MU868876.1, on the reverse strand, counting down.
GCCCGACTTTTGCCTTCAAGTAGACAAGAGAGAGCTGCCAGTACTGTTCGAGATTGGCCTGCCATTTCCAGGCACGGCCCACTCTGCTCCAGACGGCATGGCTCTCTTCAAACGATCTCACGAGAAGAACAAAATTCACACGGTGCAACATTTTCCCCCGAATACGTAATGTGGACTTACTCGGTGAGATTGATGTCGCCCTCGTACAGGTATTCGTCGACCCCTTCCAGGCGATTTTTCTCAATTATTGATCCCCCTCCAAATTGATCATTCGATGCTGTTGCTTCCTGAATTGAACAAAATCAGGCGGTTTTACTATCAAATGGAATTGTGGCCTTGCAAATAGAAACGTCCTAACATGCTCTGCGGTGTTCATTGATGTAGCCGCCAAGGAAGACCTCTGATCCATGTCGATCACGCGCAGGTTCCTCAGTCTTTCGAGGCGTTCGTCAAGATCGATTCCTCGGAGGGCCTGGAAGCTTTTTATGAATGCATACACTATTGGCTCTATTTGTACCTACCCTTATCAAGGATGTTCTGCCATTATCTGAAAGACAATGACCTACCATCGAGAAGCAAGAGGAGTAAGGCGACAATCGCAACGGCTTGGCAAGGCTTCGAGTTCATGCTGAAAAAGCTTCATTTGCTGAAAGTTACTCAAACTTCTGAAGAGCATGACCGTAAGCCATACATATAGGCTACTTGTTAAGAGAGATAATACGATTGCTTTTATAACAATAAGAAACTGGCTGCTTTCTGTGAAGAAATCATTTGTATAGACAGGACTATGATTTATATGAGCTTAAACCACGGAAAATATCAGCAAGTAGGCATCAACTTAAGCTTTCCACCAGAATTTGAGAAAATCACTATTATCTAATATGTACATGGGTTCACCCTCTCAGGTTGCAGACAGGCCTCGTGCACATTCTAAGCGTTCTTCACTTCTGCTCAGAACTGTAGGAGTCACCTCAAATGTCCACACTGAACGGCCGAAGGTCTCAATTTGGAGCTCAATCCACGGGCATTCATTCTATCGGTTCCATTATTCTTGTGACACTTCAAGTTGGAAATTCTGTCACATTGAATCACGGTAAGATTCCCCAAGATAGTAGTACTGGTGGGGCCATTAATAACAGAAGGACCTATGAGTGGCTGAGGCTTTTCAGTTATACAAATTTGAAGGTCTGGCTATTTCTAAAATAAACGGAACGGTGATGGATTCTCTATCTGGCCTATGTCTATAATTCATCAGCTAACAGTATATGCCTTTGCTTGGGTACTACTTGCCGATCATAGTAGTAATAAAAAAGGAAATTGTGATTGGCGCTGGACCAAGTGAAGAACTATTGAAGGCCGAAAATGAGGCCGTTGGATGTGTCTTGCTTGTACACCCTTATAAAGGCTCGACGGAGTTACTGAAAACGGCAGATAAATATTCAGGATTAGCATTCCTCACTAGGAGCGTTCCCTCTCAATAGATCAAGGAACGTTCCCGAGCAGATCCGATTATTTCGAACGCTAGAAGCGAAATGCTGTATGTAAATGGCTACAGCGATTAAGTGTTTAACTACTACGCTCAAAGCTTATAGTAGGCTAGAGCAACAATGTTTTTTGTACGAAATGTGAAGCGTCGCGGTTGGACCAAAGAGCATAATCACACCGGAACGTAGTCCTCGTCAAAACGTTCCTTCCCATATTTTAAGTAGAGCCACTAGCACATCCTAATAAGTTCGTCTTCCTCGGCGGCCCTGGCCCAATGCCGGAATTACAATACAAATGGTTATTGGTTCAAGTTCCAAATGCGAGAAAATTTAGCATTCTCGTGTTTCCGTTTACTCGCGCACAAACACATCTTTGCTGAAGAACAACCTCTTATTTCACGGTTCCCAGCTGAACCTTGATCACGCTGGAATGCGCTGTTCAAGCCTTGTTGCGCTATCCTCTCAGGACACAATAATGGCATGCAATCGTTTTTCTGCTAACCGCCGTAATCTTTTAGAAAATTACTTCTCAAAAGGACACCAACCTATGGCTTTCCTTTATCACGTAGAGACCATATGCTCTCCTATGGTTAGAGCGTCCACTGAATATTGTGAAGGCCAGCAACATGTCTCCCTCTTCGCTTTTCGAATAGTAAATGGTGTTGGTGACATCTTCGACGGCGGCTAATCTTCAGTTTCCTGTAACGGAAGGTTACGCACTATCGACACTGTGCACAAGTTCGCTCCATAGCCTAGGTAGTAACTGCTACCCTACCCTCCTCAACTTGAACTGTGTTCCATGTTTTGTTCTCAAGCACTAAAGAAGGTAAGATATGTGATTTGAATACTCAAGCTCTGATCTGAGGCTAAGCAATCTTTGGAAGATCGCTACTATATTTGTGGAACATGTTCCGCGCTGCTTTATGGTATTAGGCTCAGATGGCCAACGTCTATAAGTTTTCAGATAAAGAATACATCGAAGCTGTGAAAACTGAAATTACAAATCTTTCCGGATCCTTTTTTGCATTCCTATGCCCGCCTCCAGACAGCATAAGTCATTTTCTGTTCCATGCCTTGCCTCTGAAGCAGTTGAAGAGCTTTCTAGTAATAAGCGACATGACCTTCCTTCATGACATCTATGCAAGCCTCCAACCTGCGCTAGAAGGAGATCTAAATGGACTTACATGGCATAAAATTTTACTGCAGATTGAGGGTGTTTCCTTCTCTTCGTATGGTGGGCAGTCCTGTTGTTGTTAAGTATCCGTTCATAAATGAATCGATTCGGAAAATATTGAAATCCCCCTTAAAAGGTAATTCACCGGTACTTGGAGCGCGGGTCGAAGAACATTTCTGACTCGATCTGCTTATTTTTGTCACTCAAACTGCAAAGTTTGCTTCGTTGCTCGTAAGTTACATTACTATAACAATGAGCTGTTCAATTGTGTTCTGTGCACGAATTTTTAAGAAAGGGTAGTCAAATTTTTATGTACAATTAGTTTTGTATGGGAAGTGATGTACGGCAGATCGACCGAAGAGTACGACCACACCCTCCCCGATTCTCTGCAGTGCGGAGCATATTTTCTTCGAAAAGATTCATGGGCCATGCGTGTGGAATACTGTACCCTCACATCTTAACAGCTGGGTTCAAGTGCATGTGGAATTGATTTTCCTAACAATACTACATAAAGTTTCCAGAGAACCCACATGAGAGGACAGCCTCAAACTTCTTTCATGAGCGCTTAGAGCCACCAACGGCACGTGAACCACATTTCGCACTCATTGAGTGCACGTCTAACATGCAGAAAATTGCATCGCTAAGCATCGCTGCTCTGCATTGCATTCTGTTGTCTAAAGCAAATCCTTGTTCATCAGCAGACAACTGGCCCTGATCAACCGCCAAATTCAATCACAAATTGTGAAGTATTGGTTTCGCTGGAACCTCGCCTCCCGTTCGAGGTGAGCTTGGAGTGTGTTTCTCGCGTAAAGGCAGCTTAGTCCGGTCCAGACACCTGAGTCGTGGATCAAGCTTTCTAAGATTTCCCTGCTGCTTTGCCTTGGTTTAGCTTTACTGTTGACTTCCAGCCGTCTCGATCATTCTTGCGTCTTTAGAAAAGAAGACTGTCATACTATTGACCTGGCCCTTTCCTTAGTTTACTGATCTGTGTTGTACCACATTACCATGACCTCCAAGAACTGCTGTAGCTGTTGATATACAGGGGTGGCCAAAAAAAAGAGACACTTCACTCCACATTCAAAACGGAATTATTTACGCGTTGCGAAACCAAACCAAATGATCCCAACTGAATATTGAAGAGCACGTTATAATCTATCAACAAGCTACACAACAGCCTTCTACACCGACGACATCAGAAGATTTTCCCACGGAAACATGGTTCACGGTACGAGCTCAACGAGGTCGTCGAGGTACCATAGACATTACGACGTCTCTGAAACGCTGGTCAAAAGCGGTTTTGCACAGTCACAGCTAATGTCTCTGGGAAGCTATTCAACAGTTAATTCATTGAAGAAATTATGTAGCAGCTTCAGGCCGGAGCGATTACGGTAAGCCTCGTTGAGCTCGACGGTGACGGCAGATGACGTCATATTCTGAAGACGGCGGGGGCAGTGAAGGAGGGCCTGCTTCTGTTTACGGGGGAACACCTAAGGAATATTCCGCCGTAAAACTTTCATTAACATCGGCTCCCTGTGCGACGAAAAGTTCGATGATGTGCGCCATGGGCTAAGTGTCTCTTTTTTGGCCACCCCTTTATCTTTGTTAGGTCATGTTATCCCTACTTGTGTTGCATCACATGTCGACACCGATGGCGACTGAAATGACAGCTCCCTGTGTCCGAATAATACTCATGCGTACCGAATGGCAATCGAGAAGCTATCGGGGGCTTTTACTAGAGTCTTTTCGGCAGCCATAGCCCCCCCCCCCATTGTGTCATCTGGACCAAAATGATTCTCTCTGATCTCCCCTCTGAAATCCGACACTCCATTTCGTAAGTGGAAATCATGGCTGTCTCCGGTTCCGACAGAATCATACCGGAACATTTGATGAATTGAGCATCGTTCATCATCGAAACTGAAACTATCTGTCAGAATGCAAGTACCCCCCTCGAGGGATCTCAGTAGGGGTACAGTAGCGGTCAAAAGTGTTCGCCGAAAAAGTTTTCCATGCGCTGTTTGTGTTTGTTTGCTTGTAGAATTTTCATGAGATAGTGAGCTCTGTATTTTGGTATTTTCTAATTCTCAAAACTTAAAAGCCCACGATATTGAAAAGAAAAATTCGCAGTCATTCGTAAAGCTATTTTTGAAAAAAAGGTACAGCGCGAAAAGCCATTTCGGCTATCACTTTTGACCGCTACTGTACGTTGCTGTACAAGAAGTGATGCTTATACAAGTGTGGCAGTTAATGCCCAATTCGATTGCTTCAAAGGTTATAAGAAATCCCACAGCTGAGGTCCCAGGGCTCAACACTGATTCCCTTTCAAATATTTTCTGAACTTCGAGCGCTGAATGCAACTGAGCAGGTCCAACGCCTCAGTGATTGCCCAAAACAGCCTATACCTCTCATAGCTCTACTTCTACGATTACCTTCCCTGTCGAGCCTTGGGCAATCCACCCTGAAAAAAGGTGGTTATCATTCGTCGAGGAATCCGCAGAAATCAATTAACAAATTCTCCGTTTTTTATTGATTTTTTGCTGCAATAGTTTTGAGGAATATTTGGATGTGCGTATGCCTATAGAAGGAGGTCATGATACCACACAACATTGATGTTTACCATGATAGTCGTCATATTATAACAATCAACCAAAAATCTCTCTATTATTCTCGCTCAGCATATCCAGTTACGAAATCGTTGCTTTAACGCCAATGTGTCCGATATGCCCAAAATCGTGAATGTGATAGGGGTTTGCCGTCGGAGTTCGTGCGGATCCCAGTAACGCCTCAATACAGGGGTGGCCAAAAAAAGAGACACTTCACTCCACATTTCAGACAGCATTAATCACACTTTGCTAAAATCAAATCGACTGCCCCAACTCAGTATTGAAGAGCACATTCTAATCTATCTAAAAGTTACATGACAGCCTTCTACACCGACGACATCAGAAGATTTTCCCACGGAAACATGGTTCACGGTACGAGCTCAACGAGGTCGTCGAGACCATTACGACGTCCCTGAAACGCTGGTCAAAAGCGGTTTTGCATAGTCACAGCTAATGTCTCTGGGAAGCTATTCAACAGTTAATCCATTGAAGAAATTATGTAGCAGCTTCAGGCCGGAGCGATTACGGTAAGCCTCGTTGAGCTCGACGGTGGCGGCGTCGAGCTGGTCGTATGATTTTTTTTGGTGGCTCAGCGGATCCAATCTCTAATTGCTCTAGCACACGGTCATCACAAATTTACATGGCATGTCTAGCCATCCTAATCTTCGATTCCGTGGGAAATGCGGCAGGTTCCTCAATATTTGGTCGTTGATTAGTTCGCTCTCACTCAGGATTCTCTTGAGTGATAGGGAAACCTACAGCAATACCTTTCCACAGTGTGCTGGATAGCGCTAATCGCATGCTCGTCCTGACAGCACAGAGTCCAAGTCTCTGAGGCGTAGGTTAAAGGAATCCTTTCCAGAGAAATATTGCGTTCTTCCTCAACACCCATATGTCAGCTGTGATCACTAGAACAACACACAAAGTTTCACGCACAAAGATTCAGTTTCCGAAGAGAAACAAACTTACAAAACCACACTCTATGGACAATCGAAGGTAAGTGGCGCGAAGCCAGTCCTTCTACGTCCTCAAGTCCTTTATCTCGGTACTGGCAACAAAGAAACCGCAAGTGGAAATCCTCAAAAACAAAGCACTGCTGCTGGGTTTTGCACCCTGTGCATAAGGTTCGGCGGTCTTTTGTCCTTGCTCGGAGTCCTACCACATGCAAATGCGCAGATCATGTTTTGATTAACCATCTTCGAGCAAATGTTTCGGCTCGAGAACAACCGCTTATTGGAAACCTTCTATATGCATTCGGAGAAGCTCTCTTGAATGAGTGCTCCTCCATCGTAGGAAATTGAGTTTCAACTGAAAAAAATAACCATAAGGCGCAAAAGGAAGCGACATTTTAAAGTAGCCAACCTAGTAAGAAATAATACATTCTTTCTGTGTGAGCTAGCAATCATGAAATGGTGCTAAAAGCACATCATAATAGAGGTTCAAAAAACGATTTTTATTGCCAAAGTTCGAATACGGGGATTATTGAGGAAAGGAAGAGAAAAAACTCAAGTGGTTGATTGCTCTTGAAATGCAAATTTCGAGGGTTATTACTTAACCCTTAGACTACGACTTTTTTAGAATCGAGTTATAAATGTGTTCTGCGTTGCAATTATCCCTCCCAGCAACAGGCAACCAGCTGTAGAAATTTGGCTGATGTACGTTGGGTGTGACCTGGGATTTGATCTAGGGACCATGCGCGCGGTAGCGGCCCGTCTTGTCATAACACCATTTCCGCTCGGATGATTTTTTTGTTCAATAAATTGGCAATTCTACAACCACACATTTTTTTACAATATTAAAGTCTTCAATGACCCGAAAACTTTTACAAAAAAAGTTTGAAAAGGTCAACATTATATGGTCTATGAATGGTACGGAGTAAAACATGATATACACAAGGGCACGTTGCAAGCAGCACACATTATTTTTGTACGAGTTTCTTTCTTTGACATCGCGCAGTATCTACATCGCCGACGCGTTTTTAACTGTAGTGGCATATGGTCCCCAACGTTGATGATCCTCCTGAAATTTTTTGGTGGCCTCCCCATGCCGGGCTTGCGCCTGTTAGCCTCCCCTGCGCAATCATTTGCTGAGCAAGAGGAACAAGGAATTTGATCAGCTTCGTTTTCTCGTGATGGATTTCCTGATATATTATCCATGCGTTTACAACCGCCACCTGTAGTATTTTATAGTACACCTTACCACCATTTTCTGGAACGTCTATTGAAGTCGTAAAGTGCACATTTCTGATCAGACAGATCTACTCCGCCCATTATGCTGCTGTAGAAGGAGACAGCTTCAGGGCATTCAACTTCTTTTCGCGATCCATCCTTCATTGTGCGCAACACATGCGTTGTAGTCAGCGTGACAATTGCTGACTACCAGGACCTCCTTGCAGTCTTTCCAACGGGCACACAGCGTACCAGCTCCATTTACCGCAAACTCAAAGCTGCCACGTTCGCCAAGCTTTTCTGAAAACTTGGGAACATAGTAGGAATTAGGAAGCCTCTATATGTGCACAGTTCAGCCATCAAATGAGCCCTCCTGCCTCAATATTCCCTGGAACTGTGGTAGTGTCTTTGACTACGAAGTGGGACACATGTGTACCACCAGTAGTCAAAGATTAACTTACGCAGGATGACTCGCTTTAGCTTCTGACGACTAATTGTCATAGTAGGAATTAGAAAGCTTCTATATGTGCACAAGTTCAGCCATCAAATGAGCCTCCTGCCTCAATATTCCCTGGAACTGTGGTAGTGTCTTTGACTACGAAGTGGGACACATGTGTCCCACCAGTAGTCAAAGGGTTAAACACACCTTGCCACACATAATATATTCAAGGCGGATGGTAAGATAATTCAAAAGTTAAAGAAAGGAAGATGCGCCCAAAATAGAAATGCCAGCTCCCCTCCCTCCTGGAAGCGGAAAAAGCGGAAACTGGTGTAGCTTGCCGGAAGGACCACAGCTAGCAGTCCAGCTATGGCAAAGGCCTTTTCATTATTTGATTCTTCTCTTCAATTGAGGCCTCAAAGCGTTTTTTCTGTTTTTCTTTCTTACCCGCTGCTCCACTCTCCACCTGTACTTTTATTTTAAACGGCGACCAGTTTGTCTGTCCTCGAGAGAGAAACTCGGAATTGGTTTCTTAGAGATCTACCTCGTTATCCTGACGCGACAATTCCTTGAGGCCTCTTCATCTTTTCAGTTTCAAATGAAATTTGAATTTTACAAGAAATTGAAGTTTTGCATGAGATTTTGTAAGCTTCACCTCTGAAAACCCTGGTTTGGTGCTTGTGAAAATCTGGTAATAGTCGATTCCATATTCAAATGATTTTGTGACGAATGATTCAAGTGCATGCAATCGTCAGCTTTATTTGACTTACTATGAATAAATAAATAAATAAACAGAGAGGTCAAATATATCTGTACTGGTAGGTGATTTGCGATTGAAGGTAGATGTTGTATGAGATGACTGGTGTTGGGTTTAGACTGCTGACGATTATCTTTTTCAGGTGTTCGGTACAGCACGCCCTGCAATTAGCACTAAATTGTCAATGTTAGAAAATCGCTAACAGCTTAAAAGTTTTTAATTTGTACTACCTGAGTCAGGTCGCATCTGGCCATATACCAACCGAGATGCTTCAACGACTCTAAACGGAAAGTGAGCGCATGGTGCTCATCTACACAGACACCAATCCACCCCGCTATCCTTCAATACCGTGACAGAAATGATTTCTTCTGACATGAATGTCTTCTGTACATAAATATAAAATAACCATAGTAAGTCGTACCTTGGATTGGTTTTAAGCTTATCAGGCATTGTTTTGAACTCAATTCCTTGCGTCCAGCAACCATAACGGCAATCAACTCCTACCATTTTGGTCACCTGAACTTGGATTTTTTTCCCGGCTGGAGCCTGAAAATGAATCATTTCCTGATGTTCAGAGTAGTTCTTATGAAGATTCTTCCAGTCTCAGTTATGCATAGTTTCCTAACAGACCTTGATCCAGTCATTGCACTTTGCGTAAGTGTCGCGGAGCCCTGGGTTCGTGGCGTTACCTACAGTGACCACTTTCGATTTCCAGGTTGGACCTGCTGTCAACACCGCGCCACACCCTGCTGGCTGAAATTGCCTCTTTAACGTCGTACCATATAACACACACCCCTTTTTCCTAGCTTGCATGTTCTCTGTTCTTGAATCAGAATTTGAATCATATAACTGAGAACGGCTCACCCGAAGGTTGCACAGCGCGCCACCGTAACCGGCAGGACAAATGCATGCAGCACAGTTCTTTGGATTCCGCTTTCCTCCGTTCACACATGCTGCACCTTTGGCTGCACATATGCCTATAACAGATTCGACATCAAAGAATTCAAAGACCAAACCGAAAATGTCGAATATCAGAAACTGTTGAAAATGCAGCTATGACGTTGGTTGAGAGGAATGAGGAAGGAAAATTTCCTACCAATTTCTAAAAGTTGCCAAAATGGATATAACACTGCGACAAGCAGGGCATCTACCCAGGTTCAAAAATCACGTTGTAAAAATTTTTGAAGTACGAACATTAAAGGAATCCTTCACGGAAAAAGCTCCGCCCTCATTACCACAGAAAACGATACCTTAAAGGAATCTTCCACGGAAAGAGTGATCATTTTGTCTTGTGTGTAGGATTAGTATTATCGAAACTAACGCTTATGTTCCGTTCTTTTTGCTATGCTCATGAGGCTAGGGGCCTAAGGGGTATCGTTTTTCTAGGGTAATGGAGGCGGAGCTTTTTCCGCGGAAGATTCCTTTCCCTGAAGTCCCTGAAGGGGCTCCCCACGCGAACACTCCACCTCTATGGCTGACAATGTCGTAGTATCATGAAACTGCTATCATTAGGTACAACTAAACCTCGCCCATTATAATTCTTTTCTCGAAAAGCTTGGCGCTTGAGCATGGAGGGTTTTGCTTACCTGTAGCTACTATAACAATCACCTCTTCCTCGCGGATAATCTTACCCTTCTCCAAAAACATACCCTACTACCCTCTACCTGTTTGCAAGTCATCACTTGACAGACCAGTTATTTCTGCCTCTACTAAAATCGGTTGTCCATCGGTCGACAAATGCCGAATCGCGGCGGAAGAAGTGTACAGTTGAGAAGTAATCGACCAATACTTGTCAAGAAGCTGGTATGGGAAGCGTCATTGAAACCGAATGAATACAATCGCAGCTTCGATAAAGAGCTACACTAAATACATCACCCACCATTGCACTTGTAATGAGAGTTGATCAGGAATATGTCGTAGAATGAAACCTGCTGCGATCCCAACGTGTACAGATATGTCGGGCTTTTGGGGACAAGAGAGTGTCCACTTGAGGCGAATCTATAAATGATATATGAAAGGTGTGACATATGAAAGACCATCTTCCATTGGTTTGAGCACGCTTACGATTTAGCGTCGTAGTGCATGGCACTACCATATTCGTACGGTGTGTAGTTGATGGATTCGGCTGCAGTGAGTTTGTTGTAGTTGTGTTGGCTTTCTGTCTGAAAGATGGACCATTAAAACACTATCAGTAACACTTTGGTCCCGTT
>MU868876.1:7240-33022 GCA_036418205.1 Ostertagia ostertagi | reverse complement strand
GTGCCACTGGATGATAAATTGCGTGGCTCTACTTGAAAGAGGAATTTCTCCAAAGCTATGGCACCGCTCTTTGAGGTTTATGAAATGCTAACAACGAAGGGTCTTAGGTCGCCATGGACATTCAGGAAGAGATGTACACCCCTTGAAGTGTCTTCGAACGCTGTTCTAACTTCCAAATCTGCTGAACGATTCTGTAAACGAGCCATTAAGCGAAACAGCGTAACGGCAGTGTGTGACTCATAGTCAAAACGCCATCGGATCAATCTCGTCAGTGTTTTCTCCCTTCTTTTTCGGGAAATCAGCTCGAATAACTGTCACCAGCCTACTTTGCCGTTTTTGCTTGAGAAAGCAAACCAGATAGAATGACAAGAGGCAGCTCCTACGACTTTGAATCCCAACCACTACCGTTGCGCTATTTTGTTTGTAACTCCTTTCAAAAAATCGCTTACCAGGTTTAAAAGGTAGATTTGAGGACAGCGGTTGAAGGCACGTCTGGGCCTCCACATTTCTACTTGAATGGCATGGTAACCTAGTTCCTCGCAAGTATGGAAACTTGTAATAGTAAGACTCACCGCAACATTTGTCATATCAACTGTTATGAAGTTATCACGATCCGATCGACTTTGCATGTGAAATATACCGAGGGCATGCATGAACTCGTGAGCAACGATTCCAATCTAAAACATTGAAAGCCTTCGGATTCACACTTTACACTTGGAGAAATGGCTTTGGAGAAGCTAATTTGCAGGATAGAAGCCGTTGTTTCGACCGTCCGTCGTGAAAATCGCGGAGTAGCCTCTGTGAAATTAAGTTGCCCCAAGTGGGGACAACTGCAATTATTGCCTATCTTATGAACTATCCTTAAGATCGATCTAATCCTCTATCGAGTCATCCATGATAATCTTCTCCTCCTTTCTTATTCGTTCATAGGGCAAGGTAAGCAACGTCGAAAGCGTTCCTCAACCACAAGTTCAATTTGGTGCTATTCGGAGGGGAAGGTAGGGCTGAAGTGTACACATATCGGAAAATTCATTAGACTTTCTGGGAAGTTTTCATGAAATTTCGCAAAAGTCCGTGAAATGTTGGAATATTGTGGAAGTTTCAGGATTTGTGTGATCTGTACTACCTCCTTTTCCTTCCTGCTGCCCTACCATTTGGTGAGATCAGGTCTAGCTTCACGTAGGTTGGAAGAAATGTGAAGCCACGTGTACGCGAACTGTGGGACACTCAACTGGGAGTAGCTAGGAGCCTTCTCTTCTACCATTAACTTACCGTATTGCAACCATCAGCCAGCGATAGTTCCTGTTCACCTCCGATCATACCAACATACGAATAACATCCATCTCCGCTGAATACACGAATGCGGTTAACGGCTGTGGCGTTCTCCACGAAGGTGAGGCATGTGCGAGCGCTGATATAGTTCAGCGCTTTCTTGACGAGGGATTTCATGGGATCACCTGAAAGGGAAGAAGTAAACGCGATTGTTGGTCTGTGAACCATGACTCGATTCGATTACGTAATCACCTACCAAAAGCCGCGTCAAAGTAGTAGAAGACCTTTTTGTTTGCCCATAGCGGAGCAGTCTTCGAAGCTTGCCGTTTTTGGCGAGTGGTATTACTATTCAGACTCGCTTCAAGTGCGGAGAGTTGTTCTCTGTAACTCAATGAGTGACAAATGTTATAAGCGCAGAAAAAAATCAGCCGAAGCCATTCGAATTTTTTTCTACGCCATCTTTTTGGAGAATATAGTAGTGAATATGGTCATCTAAAAGGGAACTCGGTAAAGAACGTAGTTGGAATCTGTCATGGCCATGCATCCAACCTGGGAAATTGGTGCCAATAGCATACCAGAAAAGGGAACTTCGCGGGAAGCGCTAAAGAAGAAATGATCACGTAGAAAAACGAGGAAAACCTCGACATCCCCGAATAATGCTTCTCTTTTACGTCGCAGTTTAGGTAACGATGACTACCAGGAGCCACTCAGTGTACATGTCAGTATTTCTATCCTTCCAAATAAGTTTCGCGCGAAATGACCGACCCCCGAAGGAATAGGCGGCCTGGTTGGCTTGGATAACATCGAATTCGACCCTAACCGTGCGCGTAGGAAGAGGTGCCACACCACCTCCACTCCTTAAGCAAAAGGAGGTTTTGCTTATTACAGTCTGAGAGGTATGGAATCCTTCTCAGGTAGGTGATAGTAACATAATAACTGGAGGAATATCACTTCTTGCCGGTTTCAGTGATATTACTTACTTTCTTAGTGCCGAGGTTTCCGTTGCTCATTGTTTATTGTAACCAATCGCGAACTTTTCTTGCTTCGTTGCGACTATCATTGAAGGAGAGAAGGCGATTGCGACTGGTGGGCAGTACTCGATGTGAGTGCTAAGGTTAGCGCTTACATTTTGTTACTTCCAATTGTCGGGTACCCCCCAGGAGGCCCGTCGCGCGGCAAGAGAGGACGAGTTGCGCGCGTACTATAGGGATTTCGCGTCAAGTTAAAGAGTGTCCCATTGCACGTCCTACATCGCACATCACGCGCTGCAACTCGTCCGCCGACTCTGCCTTCTTGCCGCGCGACGGGCCTCCTGGGGGGTACCCTCCAATTGTCAGATCATCGCAAAGTTTTTTTGCAAAGTCAACCAGCTATTTCCAGAAGAACATGCCAGTGAGTCAGTTGTGGAAAGTTAGGGAAGGGAATTTAGGGACGTTTTGGAGCTCCGGCATACTAGTAGAATTTATTTTGACGTAATTTTACTAAAGCTTCATTGCCAATGAAATAAGCCGATGGACTTGAGATATTTGAGTAGACAAGAGAATGCCGCCAGTACTATTCGAGATTGGCCTGCCATTTTCAGGCATGGCCACCTCTGCTCCAGACGGCATGGCTCTCTTCAAACGTTCTCACGAGAAGGACAGAATTCACATGGTGCAAGCACTTTCCCCCGAATACGTAATGTGGACTTACTCGGTGAGATTGATGTCGCCCTCGTACAGGTATTCGTCGACCCCTTCCAGGCGATTTTTCTCAATTATTGATCCCCCTCCAAATAGATCATTCGATGCTGTTGGTTCCTAAAGTGAACAAAATCAGGCGGTTTCACTATCAAATGGAATTGTGGCCTTGCAAATAGAAACGTCCTAACATGCTCTGCGGTGTTCATTGATGTAGCCGCCAAGGAAGACTTCTGATCCATGTCGACCACGCGCAGGTTCCTCAGTCTTTCGAGGCGTTCGTCAAGATCGATTCCTCGGAGGGCCTGGAAGCATTTTATCAATGCATACACTAGGAGCTCTATTTGTACCTACCCTTATCAAGGATGTTCTGCCATTATCTGAAAGACAAAAACCACCATCGAGAAGCAGAAGGAGTAAGGCGACAATCGCAACGGCTTGGCAAGGCTTCGAATCCATCCTGAAAATAATTTCATTCGCTAAAGGTTACTCAACTTTTTCGAAGAGCATGACCTAAACCATACATATGGGCTACTTGTTGAAGAGAGGGCTTCATAATGCGACTGCTTTTATAACGACAAGAAACTGGTTGTTTTCTGTTGAGTGGATAGATAGGAGTATGCATTATATATGCTTAAATCACGGAAAATATTAGCAAGTAGGCATCAACCTGAGCTTACCACCAGAATTTGAGAAGATCACTATTATGTAATATGTTCATGGGTTCGCCCTCTCAGGTTGGAGACAGGCCTGGTGCACTTTCTACGATTTTTCTCTTACAAAACTGTAGGAGCCACCTCACAGATCAACATTGAACGGCAGAGGACTCCAATCCTAGAACTTTACGGGCATTCATTCTATCGGTTTTATTATTCTTGTGATTCTTCTGATTACAAACCCAGACACCTTTGGTCGCGGCAAGATTTCCTACTAGTAGTTGTGGAGGTGAAGCTATCAGTAATAGAAGAACCTTTGAACGGCTCGTGGCTTTTTATGCTTTTTTTTCGAACGGTGAGGATTCCTAGTGCTCACTGCAAATTCAAAGACCTAACTGTTTTGAAATAAGCGCAGCAGTGATGGGGAACGATCTATGGCTGTAACTCGTCAGCAAGCAGTACATGCCCTCGCTTGGGTACTACCTGCCGATCATAGCAGTAATAAAAAAGGAAATTGTGATTGGCGCTGGGCCAAGTGAAGAAATATTGAAGGCCAAGAGTAAGGCCGGTAGATGAGCCTTGTCTGTACCCCCTTATAAAGGCTCAACGGGTTACTGAAAACGGCAGATAAATATTCAGGATTAGCATTCCTCACTAGGAGCGTTCCCTCTCAATAGATCAGGGAACGTTCCCGAGCAGATCGGATTATTTCGAACGCTAAGAAGTGAAATGTCTGCTTCCGTGTATGTAAATGGCTACAGCGATTAAGTGTTTAACTACCACGCTCAAAGCTTATAGTAGGCTAGAGAAACAATGTTTTTTGTACGAAACGTGAAGCGCAAAGAGCATAGTCACACCCCTTACTGCCTTCGGTTGTGATCGCTCAGGAACGGAGTTCTCTGTCAAAACGGTCTTCCCCATATTACAACTTGAGCCGCTAGAAGACCCTCCTTCCTCTTCGTCCTCCTAAGCAGCCCTGGCCCAATGCCGGAATTACAATGCAAATAGTTGTTGGTTCAAGTTCCAAGCGCTAGAAAATTTTGCATTCTCACATTTCCATTTACTTGTGCACAAACACATCTTTACTAAAGAGCAGCCTCTGTTTTACCAGCTGTACCTCGATTAGAATGCGTTATTCAAGCGTCGTTGCGCTATCCTCTTAGGACACACTGATGCTATTCGTATCGCTTTTCTGCAAACTGCAACAATCTTCAAGAAAATTACTTCTCAAAAGGACACTTCACCAACCTGTGGGTTCCCTTTGTGGAGACCATGCGCTCTCTTGGAACGTCCACTGAATATTGTGAAGGCCAGCAACATGTTTTTTTTTTCTCTTTTTCGTATAGTAAATGGTGTTCGTGACGTCTTCGACACAGGCTAGTCCTCAGATTCCTTTGAAAGCTTACTCATTATCGATACTGCGCACAAGTACAGTCCATAGCCTTCTGAGTAACTGCTACCCTTCTGTCCTCAACTTGAGTTGTGTTCCATGTCTCGCTTTCACGCACTAAAGCAGGTAAGGCATGTGTATTGAACATTTGAGCTCTGATCTGAGGCTCAAGCAATCTGTAGATGAGGTCGTTGCTATGTTTGTTGAACGTGTTCCATGCTGCTTTACGGTGCCAGTTGTGATGATGATAGTCGGTGAGTGGTACGTCCAAATCGCCAACATCTATGAGTGAGCTAAACTAAACTAACTAAGCTAAACAGTACATTGAAGCTCTTAAAATTGAAATTTCAAATCCTTCCCAAGCCCAGCTCCAAATTACAGACGGCATTCCCTGTACCATGGCTTTGCTCCTGTACCGTTGGGAGTGCTCCCTAATAGTAAGCGACTTGACTGCCATAATCACTTCTGCGAAAGCCTCCAGTCTGCGCTAGATGGAAGCCTAAATTGATTTATATGAAATAAAACTTGCTGCAGAAGGATGATTTTTTTCCTGAGGATAGTGGGCGGCCAAGGTTTCCTTCTTATTTCATAAACCGCTAATTTGATGTGTCGGTTTGTATGTATGCCTGCATGTCTGTGTGTCCGTCCGCAAAATGAAGTGAGTGAGGCAGCTAATGGAATAAACAAGCCGCTAACAAATCTGGGTAGCTCGCAGGACTTGCGCTATCAATGTTGCAGTGGCATGATTATGGTAATACTAACGGCATATGTATTAGGTTGGAAAGAAAGTTCTGCGACACTCTTTCTAAAATTTTCTTTTTTTCTGAAAAATTCATAGGTAACATTTATGACTAACAAATGGTAGAGCATTCTCGAGGCTTCAATCCACGAGGTGGATATAAGTGCTGCAGTCAGTAGTTATCCAAGAAAATTCAAAAAACCTCGACCACTAGTAAATCCATACTCCGAGTCACTGTCTAGTACAAATGTCTCCATAACTATGGATTCGTGTCAACGACCGACACTATCTGCAATAGCTTCAATAGGCATGCCGTTCACCGCTACAGCGTGTTTCACCTTTACCAGCGCTTTCGATCTTTTGATATTTTTATAAGAAGCCAGCAGCGTCCCACACACTCCATTACAGGTAGGGCTCTTACGGAAGCTCCACTACAATTCTTCGTTATGGGCACCATTGTGTAGGTAGAGGTCTAGGCTGCGGAACTCCAGAAGCTGGCCGAGGCAGCTCGTCAGGAGCCCTCGTACCGCGACAATATTCATTTCTTTCATGACATTGCGAATCACCATGATCCGAAATGAGCCCGGTAAGAAATTCTGGAGCTGCGGCAAGATTTCTTACCTCTCTTAGCGTATTCCCCTGGTCGAGCTATGAATGACTGCCACCTATCCTGAACCTTAAATCATCATCTTGATATAACATTCTTCACCTCCTACATAAACGGCGCTCGGTTGGCGAGTTTCGCTCGACACATTTCTCCTCGTTGAGAGAACGCAGAGAAAACGAGAACTGGGAGGCGAGCACGCATGGAAAATTGATGACACGTGACATTGCGCGCCCAGTGCCAACGCTCCTACACCGAAGATTACGGTATATCGCCTATATTCCTGACTTTTAATCTTCTATCAACGACTTGCAACTTCTTCCACGGATTTTCGATGAACATGTCTGGCCAAGTACAACTTGTTCGAAAGAAAAACTAATATCCTACTATATATAATCGGCTAAGCGGTTGTGCGTGTGTGTGTGTGTGTGTGTTTGTCTGTCTGACCGGAAATTCATAGCTCGGGCACCAGTGGTCGTCAGGAGTTGGTTTCAAGATATGATATAGGGGGTGGGACGGGAACATATTTGGTGGGGTCAGAAAGTGATAACGACTGATGAGGACTGATAGTAACGATATGCGTACGAACGTAGAGAGCACTTGAAATAGAAAATAGAGAGCAGATTGTAGATAATGCCTTTCATTTCAATATCATTTCATCAGCGTTGTAATTGTAAACTCAAACACCTTTCGACCGCTACACCTTCTAGAGTTCTTGAGGATGAATGGGATGCTCGAATAAATATGATAATGAATACTGGGCATTCCGTTTTGAGATATTCGACCGCTAAATTACCTCGATACTCGACGCATAGTGGTTGTTTACATCATCACTTTAGCTGTGCACTTCACTGCGCTTATCAAACAGTGAGATACAGCCAAGATGGGCAGCCTATGCAACGGACAGTAATACATTTAACGAAGCAGCTATAATTTAGCGGTGAAACCTAAAGCTTCATCGATTGTCAGTTCTATCAATGCGCGCGGTAGCGGGCGGAGCTAAACTGGTGTACAATATGGAAACTAATATGAAGTCAAGTGTTCTCAGCAACTATCCCCTTATTTTGAGCAATTTAACTTAATTTATTTATCTTGTCGATGGGAATTTATGCTGTCGTGTCTTTGCACTAAAAAAAGAAGATGCAGCAGCGATGTCTACAAGGCGCGGCAAAGCGTGGAATACCAGTGGGTGCCCACAAAATATCTGAAGGAGAGGTCATGCGCGTGCGAATTCTTTTACACAGTACGTCCATGTGCCTGCAGCGAGCAAGGGCTGGTGTTGTCAAGGGAAAGTGCGATAATGCGGAACATGTCGTGAATTTTCAAATCGTATTGGCGCGACATTAACGCTTGTCCACCTGTCTACACTTCTGGGGATGGAACAGGTGACTGTGCCAAATAGCGGAGCGTGCCTTTAGAGTTCCGCGGTATACATTTAAAGCAACAGTCCTAGCAGGGCCTGCTGCTTTCAATACTATTGGGATTAAAGGATGCACTAGCCCTAATGGAGAACATATGAAGTGTAAGTTGTAAGAAAACTCACCTGGGAAAGCCGCAAAAAGGGCGTAAAACTCCTCAAAATGGGTGTGGTTGGAAATTCTTCGGGAACGCCCACTTGCCAGCCGTGATTGGCTGCGGAGGCTTTCTTGACATTTTGGGACCACACGGAGTATTTCAACTCGTCCTTTAAAGCAGTCGGTGTGGTGCTGCAGTTTTTTGACCTTTTCCCCCGCGGGGAAGGCAATCTTCGAATGATCGCTATATCTTCCGAATTACTTTTCAGGAGCATGCTTCGTTCGACGTATTGGCAGGTTCAGACAACTCGTCCAACACGCGTCTTCCTCCATTGCTAAGTGGCAGAGAGGGGAGTTCTAGTCCCTGTTCGGCGTTTTCTTCAGTTTTTCTTCACTGTCGGTTAACTTTTGACCTAAACTACATTATCAACCATTTTTACCCCGCGAATTCGGTTTGGGATTGTTGCTTCCAAAGGAAGGTGGGCACTCGAGGAAGCGGCACGATGCGCATTCCACTGCAATAGGTGAGCCCGTAGCAGCCCCACAGGACCATATTTATATGATATTCTCATCTTCGTCGCTGGCCCGTCTAAAGCGGAGATCAGCAGGAACGAAAAAAAGGTCCCACTTTTCGGGTTCGATGTCATTTTTCTTAGTGTTCTCTTTGTCATCTCACTTTTGACCACCTGTGTTTACATGTTCATTAGCCGGCCATTTTTTTGTCGCAAAATTGGTCCAAACGCAATATACGAAAAAATGAAAAAGCGTTCAATGGCGTTAGTATTAGCACGTAAATAGGTTTCCAGGCTGTGTCGAAGCTGAAATTCATGAGTTTGCTGAGCAGTCTGTCACACTCCATTCCGGACCGCTCACGAAGAATTGCGACATTAACGTTTTGACTTGCCCTGCCAGCTGAAATTTTCCGTTTTGCACAACAAGTGGTTCTTCCGATAATGCACACAAGCCAAACGAATTTTTAAAAAAGCTTCAAAAGGGCCTTGAAGGTGAAACCTCTGCTGGAACTCGTGTGTAGGAGCATCTCACAGTGATGGCTAAGTTGCGGAGTGGACTAACAGTGGGAAAGAAAGCAGCTAGGTCATTAAAAGCACTAAAATTAATGGCCAAAAATCCAGCAAGATAGGATCAGGTACGACAGAGAGGCAAAGCGCCCAGGGAAAGCAAACGCGAGAGAGCACGTTGATCTCTGTCGTTAGTGGAAAATGGGTGAAGGGTTGCAAGTCCACAACCATTTGCGCGACGATGATGACTTGATCTTTGTAAGTACGGACCAATCACGCTCACTGATGGCTTCTTTCTCTCCAGTGAGCGTAATCTCGAGGCGTTAGATCAAAGTTTGACCAAGGCTTCGCACACCGAAACAAGATTTCGCCATGATTCAGTGATGACTAGATGTAAAAAAAAGAGGTCTCCATTCCGAATTATTGCGTCGTTGACGTTTCTATGAAATCACAGGACTTGAGAATGGTGTGGTATGGAAGAAATAGCACTAATAAAGTAACGTGGAAAATCGAAGTTTTATGGGTGCTCACTTGTTCATCAACTTTGTTTGGGCGCTGAAGATAAGGCACACGCCCGCTTCAGTTATTCTTGAAAAAAATTTCTGAGGTTATTCAATCATTCACTGTTTCCATCTGTATTCAACCTTTCAAACCAATTTCTCCTTGAATGCGGTGAGACTCCTTTCACAAGCTTCATTTGAATTCAATAAATGCTATCGTAACAGCTTTTAATGGAGTCTGAAATATCTGTGTGCACGACACTTTTAACGTTTCTATTCGAACAGCATAAAAAGGCAGAATATGCCTCATACGCTGCAGGTTTGTAGCAGCAATGCATACCCTCTTCATGCTCTGCGCACTATTGCTTCTCAACCCGTTCATCTATGTGGCACTGGCGGAGGTAAGGTCTGATTAGGTTGTTTCCTAATGCTTACCTATCGTTAGATCTAAGAACATTTTACACCCTACTCAAGTGCTGGAGCTGTCGGAATTCTATCAACTTGTTCAACTCCAACCTTCCAACCTCAGTTAGGCCCCTCATTCTCACAACCACCGAAACACATTGATGTCACCAAAAAGCACATGAGCGTCAGATTTGCGTGCGAGTGGGGATGGTTTTGCTCGATTTGCTCGATACTTTTCTATGTTGGCTTTTTCCGTCTAGACCACTGGATCCAGAATATTCTATCACGGACCGAAATATTGAAAGAGCAGGCCTGGGCTTGGAAAAATATCAAAAGATACCGAAGAGTACGCACAACGGGATTCGCTAATGCCCACAATAAATCTTTCCCGTTTTTGGTACTATAAATCATTGAATGTATGGCAAAAGGGAAAAAAATGGTTTCTCAAAGAAGTCGCACACAATTGGTTCTCCTTTCATGCATTGAACGAAGGGCATGTAGTAAAGTTCTGCTTGATTGAAGGAGGTGACGATAAGGTGTCAAAGAAAGGGAAACGCAGGTAATCCTTGGACCAACGCGCAGTTGTCATATTATGTTAATGTCATGTTCCGTCGTTCTAGCGTGCCTGCGCCGTTAGCGCCGCATATCTTCCCGGCTAAGCCTCTAGCCATTTAACAGGAAGAGCGTTGGCATAGGAGAAGGCACTACCGATGAGAGTCGCGTCAATCAATGGGTAAAGGAGTGGTCCCTCATCATAGGGTTTCTAGTGGCTTTTTCTCCACCTTTGTTCCACTCACTCACACCTCGATACGAAAGAATCGCCTCTTTATCGAACTCCGCTTTGGGGCTATTTTAGGTGCAGAAGGCTCCAGCACGTGACAGTAGGTAGCACCTATAGTGTCATGTGCTGGATTCAGACAGCAGAGGCGTATTTGAATGAGTTACAAACTAGTAATTTACGGGAGCAGGCTGGCTACGAGTCAAAGCTTCTATTCACCCAGATTAGTTTCCTATCATTTGACCAACTTTCTGATTGGCGAAATTCAACCCGAGATTTGACCTCAGGACCGTGCACATAAGAAATGGCGTCCCTTGCCCCTACACCACTTTCGTCCTGTACGACACAAATCATTGATGGATAGTTTCCTTCGGAATAAAACCAACATAATCGATGAATAGCTTCAGAAATGCGAGGATAGATTACCTGGGAACAGATGTGCCTAGTTTGCGGAAGTAATGGTTTGTGTGACACGGGCGGCAACGGCGCTGCTTTGTATTTTGTGAGAAAATACTGTGGAAAAACCTGCAATCGCTGCAGGCGATCTTGATATAATCGTGGCAAATAAAATTTTGAAAGAAGCTTTACTGAATTATTCTCCTCACAAAATGCAATACTGCTTTTAATTTTTGTTCAGTCGACGGTTTACGACGGTCCGATTGCGTTCAAATTAGTTTAACTTTGTCTCTAGTAATCACAACGGACACATATATTGTGCCCCAAAAGGATAGGGACACCCTTCTTTTCTTCAATATCTCTATAATAGGCGAATGATTTCTCTCCAAATTTTATCAACAATGCACTATTACACCAGGTACAAATACATAAGTAAAATTGGAAAGAAAAACCTTCAAGTTTTTTTATTTTTTATCTAAAATCATGGCGTCCCAGAAGTATAATGACTCTTCGGCGTTCAAACTTCCCTCAAAGATATACTTGATAAGATAAACGACAACAATAACAATTAGAGACTAGCGACATTTCCTCTTTCTCTGACAACTTCGAACTCTCGAGCTGTCTTCAGTTGGCATAAATGTCCCGTACGAGTATGTCCCATAGGTTCTCTACCTGGTTCAAGTCAGGGATTTGGCTTGCCAGCCGAGAAGGGAGAAGGTGTTTCTCTCTTGAAACCACTCTACTGTTGAGATACTAACATGAATGGCGTGTTGTATCGTTGGAATTAGAACTCAACGGATAGAAATCGTTGCATGTATGCTAGCAAATTGTTTCTGCAGCCACTGGAGTTCTAGCGCTGCCTGATTTGAACAAGTTCACTTTTTGGGTGTGCCCTGAGGACGGCCCGAACCATGACACTACCGCCACCGAATCCGCGTCTAGAAAAGTAGCGTGGCTCCTTGTTCAAATCGCACCAATAGCTTGCCAGGCTTTTCATCTCAGGGCAGGAGATTCGGGTTCGTCCAAATTAAGCTTATTTTCATTTAAAAAAATTACCTGGTAATACTACAGTATATGATATTACATGCTTAAACCGCCAGTGCAAAATACCTCATCCCATTGATGAGTCCAGCTTACGTGTTTGTTTGCGAAAAAGACTCGTGCTTCTCCATACGCACTCGTCAAACATGGCGTAGTCAAAAACTGCCTTTGAACGATGTGGGGAACATGATTTGAGCACACGATGACCAGTACTTTTCGACACATCGGGTGCTACTTTCTTGCTCAGCCGCCTCACACCCTTTATGGAATTGGATGCAGCATAGCGAATTCGGCGCTTCTGCCTTTCCAAAACTTTCCTAGGTCTCCCGCTCCTTTTTTTCGTACCGTAGGAGTCGATGTTGTTGCAGAATTTGCTCACCAAGTTGACTGATCGTCCTAATTTCCTTGAAATGCTGCGGTGGCTGAGTCCCATATCCTTGTAACCCGAATTTGGCCTTTCTCAAAGTCGTGTAGGTGCATTCCTCGTGGCATGGAACTGTAGAACAAGCGTAAGAAGTGAAATACCTTGGAGGGAAATGTCCGCTCTACCAAATACCAAAATTTGGACCCTCTCACAACGGAGCTCTTGAAATCCTGGGACGAAGCTGATGAAAAATACCTGCGTGCCACACGCATGCCGTTGCCAAAGATCTGAAGAACTGTGTGAAGGCTAGAGGCGATCATTTTGAAAACATTTGTTATTTTTGGAAAGCCATCTTTTCTACTAATGGAACTCATGGTTTGAAGTATTTCTGAAGGTTACTCCTGAATTTTTCCCTACCCTTTGTCAGATTTCTAGTGGCTTCCTGTGGCTAATCTTGTCCCCTTTTCTCTTCCTTGCTTACACTGCAGACGTTCCCATAAGCTTGAGTAGACATCAAGTATCGTGTTTAAAGTATGCAAATGACATCAAACTGTGCAAAGTTGTTGAAAACATTCCCGGCTGTGATACGGTGCAAGCAGCCATTCATGTTGTCACATGGTCCGAGCAATGAGAACAACCTCTTGATCTCGAGAAAAAAGCGATCACAATCGGAAATGATATGCAGTGTTGTGCAAAACTACAAAATCTGTTTTGTAACGCTACAGCCAGAAATGAAACTAACGATCTCAGGTTGTTCCTTGGTAAGGTGTCAAACAAACTCTTGACACGCGCTAAGACCTTGGTGTTTAGAGCATACAAGAGAATTTGCAATCTTTCCAGAAAATTACCATCGAAGAAAGAATCCCATTTCCCCCGTGAAAACATCAAAGCCTATCTTTAATCAATTGTACATAGAATCTGGCTCTTCCGGTTTCTATCCATGGAAAGGATGTATACATAACAATTTCACTCGCTAACTTGCTCTGGTGCTCCGCGCTGAGTGAGCCTTTGCCTATTTGAGCGAAAAGGCGCCGACGTTATGCTTTGGCTTTCTTGGCACAGCGACACAAGTCAATGGTCGCGATATGGCATTCAAAATCGGACGAGGAAGTTGCTGTTGACCATGCTGACTCTTTCGCCATGGTAGAATCGAGGACAAGCGAGAGCACAAGGTCTCCGGAAATAAGAACGCAGGTCAGAGCTAAAATTGCCGTCATAAATGGAATTTTCTATGATGATATTCTATGATTGCCTCTCGGGATATTCCGTAGTAAAACCATAGATTTAGTCATGGTTTCTTGACTGACGGATTACGGTCAGGATCAACCCTATGTTGGGACAAGTGCCAGCGGGGGTCGTACTTGGTTTAGGTTTTGGGGGTTGTACTCTCTCGGTGGCCGCAGTGGGATTCTTGGTAATATCGGATAATAGCCAGCACGTTACGTTTTCGTAAGACGATCGATGTTATAACATGTATGAACTCAAGCTTTCTTCTAAATGAGCTTTCAAACAAATCAGCGAATCACAAGAGCGGCCGAGGTGTGGTCACATCACGGGGGTATGCTACTGCACGCACATACTCGAAGCTTTCTAGCACATCTTATGTTCAACAAGAAATTGCTTTCCCTGGAGGTTACGGCCAGTGAACCTAAAAAACCCGCGTTTTCAAGAAAATGGCTTGAAGAATGCCCCTCCAAAAAAGTCACAACGGGACTAATTTTTGAACTGCTGACTTTTCAGAAACTTCGGGTACTCTTTAGAAAGCTGAATCCTGCAGTTTGTTATACCGCGTTTGGCTTCCCGATTAATTGAGTTTGAAAGAAGTTATGAGCGTGTAAAAGTTGAAAAGTCGCGGTTCCAGAAAAATATTAGGTAGCGGATATCATACATCGAATGACCCATAAGCCCTTTCCCATTTACCAGTATGAGTGAAAACCTCGTACGATTAAAGCTAGGAATTTTTTGAGTCGAAAAAGAGAGGTAGGTCGGTTTTGACATCATCTGACAAATCATCCCTCTCACTTGCTAAAAAGTTAGGCCTGGACAAAAGAAGTATACAGTTAGTTAGAGTAGGGTCTGCACTGTATGGTGGAAAAGTTATAACTTACCAGCTCAACTGGACAATTTTTCCCGGAGTCTTTTTTGCCACATAGGGTCAAAAACGCACCCTTTTTGAGCACACGTGAGTAGCAGATGAGCACATTTATTAGAATTTCTTGTGCAATCAACTTCGTTAAAGCGTTTGTGCATCATCGATCAGTCACTGCTAAGGTGTCCTACCATTTCAGCACAAGACTGGTGCAGCCCCGTCTCGACTGATTTAACTAGGGCCACCTTTTTGACGACGATTGCGGGCATCACTTCAAAGACTTCACTGTCTTTTGAGAAAACTGTGAAAAACCGATGAGCATTTTAAATGGTAGTATTCCCTCCAACAAATGCAATGTTGGTTTGGTGGGCGGAAGTTGTAGCTCTCAGCAAGAATTTTGAAGCATTTGGTACACACATGCGAATTTGCACACTGGACCCAGGAATTTTCAAAAAAAGTATAAAAATTGGGGGAAAGTTAAATTGTGAACCAACAATAGAAAACAATAAGCAACATATTTCGCAGTATTAATGAGCAAAAAGGACTTTCTGAGATATTGATTTCCATAGTAATCGGCCCCAAAACTTCCTGAACTCAGAAAAGCGACACTAAGATATCCGGTACCTAATAGTTCCGCAAGCACCTTCAAAAACGTTCCAACGGGACTAATTTTTGAACTGCTGACTTTTCAGGAACGTTCGGGTACTTTTTAGAAAGCTTGAATCCTGTAGTTTCTTCATACCGTGTTCAGCTTCCCCAAATGATGAAACAATGAATTGAACAAAGTTATGATCGTTTAAAGGTTGAAAAGTCGCATTTGCACAGAAAAAAGTAACAACGTACTAAATTTTTATTAAATTAACTTTCGAAGAAATTTTTACCCATGGATTGGAGAGAGAATAATTTGAATTTTCCAAATCAATCACTTCGGCGCAAAAGCTCGAATATGAAGGAAGTTATAGCCCTAGAAAGAGGAAGGTAAAAATTGTAGTGCAATTTTATTTCTTTAACTTATTCATTTCAAATTGTTTGAGAACAAATGAGCTTTATTAGAAAGGCTGAGCCTCGCTGATCCAAAATCCACCTCCATCTTCCGAAGTACCTGAAATTTAACGAAGAAAAATTCGTCTCAATATCCCCGTTCGTCACCTGTTTCCGATCAGCAAACGCGCTCCATCGCCAGGGCGCGATTCAACATATTCAAAACGCTACCTCTAGTTTTCATATTATTGCACCTATTATTACACCTATCGGTTTTTTGGGTCTTAGAGTGGGGGTCGTATCAAATTGCCCATGAAGAGGGGGGGGGGTCGTGCAAAAATTCCAAAAAGTACCAACGGTAGAGTTGACCCCGATTACGGTAGAGTGCCTTGTCTATAGTTGTCTTATTTGCCTTTAGTGGGTTGTATCCATAACTGCATTAATGTTCCCTTCTCAATTGGTGCTTTCTTCTGCGAACTGGTTTTTATGGTGTTGGTTTTTAGTTATCGTGTACTTCACCACGCATTCACATATACTGCGTCCACGAGCATTTATGATGGGTCTACGAATAAGATTAAGTAACTTTATGAAGTCTAACACGAACTTTCCATCAAGCATCACAAGTACGACCTCTGTTTCACAAGAAGAACGATTACACCTGCCTGCGATGGAAAGCATTCGCGACACATATTGCACTCATAAAAGAGTGCAGGTTCCGTTCGGTCACAGAAACGTTCTTTAACTTATCATGATGGGATGGTTTATGCCAAAGATTTTTTTCTTGCAAAATGAAAAGTTTAAAATAAAAAGGAACATTTTGAACAACATATAGCACCATATTAAATTGACTGCAAAACAAATGAACAGCATTGCAAAAAAAAACGACTCCTAATAAAAATGAAGTAGTGTGAAGCAGTATAGCTCGATCTGTAAGTGAATATTCATAGACGCGATGTCTTATTATCACTTCTAGGCTTTGCAGGAAGCGGTGGCTTAGAAGGTGCCGGCAATCGCGGTACATTCACAGAAACCTGAAACAAACGCTAAAAGCAGAACATGTTGTCTACCAGATTTCTTTTTAACAAAGCATGTCCAACATAGCCACATTCGGAGAAGTGACGCAAAACCCTGCCAAATTCTGAACCTATAAATAACGATGATTCCCTACGCTTCGTTATTTCGATGTTGTCCAGTGAGGAGTAACTATTCTTACAAAGGAAGCCATTCAGGACATGGAGCGCTTTTTCGAAATAATTTTTGCATGAGGTAGTGGCTCATGCGAGGAACACAGAACCATGATCCATTTTTCCTGAACGCCTCCAGGAATAAACAGAAGTGAAGAAATGGTCCAGAGTTCGATCCCCGGTGATGACTAATTTTTGCAATATAGTTTGGCGCCCCCAGATTGCCGCCAAATGGCGCCATCGTCGAGAATAGATGTCATTGTCGTGTTTTGCGGCAATTTGGAGGCGCCAACATAAATTGCAAAAATTTGTCATCACGGAGGATCGAACTTTGGACCATTTCTTCCCCGCTGTTTTGACATTCCTAGGGGCGTTCAGGAAAAATGGACCATGGTTCTGTGTTCCTCACAGGAGCCTCGAAACATTCAAAAGACCAATTTAAAAAAAACGCTCCATATCTTAAAAGACCCCCCCTCCCTCGTATTCTAAACGATAACAGCAGCGTTTCTCGCTTACAACAGATATTCAACTAACTCAATCGAATGAAAGTCTTGATTGACATTGACGAGATTCGATCCACCAAGAGATGAGCCGGTGACCAAGCGCATCATTTGAAACCCCATCGCCGAATTATTACATCTCGGGAGCTGATGAATGCTGCAAGAAGTGGTTGATTTTGACCGGAAGAAACGAAACTCTTCTTGGAAAATCGGAATCAGGCAGTCTATGGGGTGGTCCCACCGAGTGCGCTCTCAGCAAAATGCTCTCGGCAGGGTTCCTATCGTGAACATTTCTGAGCCAAGCGTGGGGAGCCAACTGGTGGCGGGGGCCCAGCGTGGGAACCTGGCCTTCCGGCGGGGTCCCCATCAAGTCAAGCCACGTTTTGCTTCATCAGCCACATTCACCAGTTTTCGAGACTGGCAGCCCAGCGAGGACAACTGGCGGTCGTGGCGTAGATCGATTCCGACCTATGTTACGTAAGTGCTACGTATGTATGACAAAGTAAATATGCATTGAAAACAAAGAAATTTAAAGAGATTTCCGCCCCCAGCCCCTGTTTGTAGCATCATTCCAGCAGCTGCAAAAGCACGGTACCCGGATGGAGTGTTCATGTTCTGCAGAACTACATGAGGTAACAGAGAATACGCACGCAAAGAAGAGAAGAGTATCACTAGGTATTGAGCTAATCCTGAAAGGAAAGTATCCAACCACCATAGTGTAATGTTTTGTTAAAAAAACACTAAATGTGGTGGATACCGAAAATTATCATACTTTCGTCCCAAGGCAAGATAGTCTTACCATGTGTTTCTCTCCTACCTCTTCACACTTTCGTTTTCGTCGATCCGACCATTTTTGCAGCACCATGAATTCAATATTGCACTGAACGATACTGCTTGCCGTCCTTTTTCTTGCTCCAACATTCTCGGGCTTCATGACCTACATCCTTTATGCTCCTTAGCGATGTGCGTCCACCCGATTTCTTTGCGTCCTGGTTCTCTGGAGTTGATGCCCTGTCATCCCCTTATCCGCTGAACCTATATTTTTTTGCGCTAGTGTTTTCACAATGTTCAACTGTATCTCCACACGTTGAATTTGTTCATTCATGGCAGTGTAAACCTTTTTCCGCAGTGCGCTGTTTGATCGAAACACTGTGCTGAGTGTCATCTACCACTGTTTTGATTTTCCGTATATCAGACCTTAACTTTTCCAGCCCTTTTTCAAGACCACTCACCATTGGACTCAATAGTGATTCTTCGGCATGCTCCGGATTATCGTTTTCCGTGCCTCCGGCCACCTCTGGATTCTCTTGGGCTGACATCGCTCCCTTTTTATTTTCAAACTCTGCAACAAGAAAATTTTTTATGTGTTTTATCGTACTCCGATCGATATGAACTATGACAACCGTCTTTGGGCTGTTATTCCGCTGAACGTTGAAGTTTGCTCTAATAGACCACTTTTAGGTCACGATGGTTGTTGGCACACTAAGTTCGAGCCGGCTTGGCCCCCATGTAATGTTTTGTTAACAAAAACACTAAATGTGGTGAATACCGAGATGGCTAGGTAATGAACCACTGGACTCGAACGAAGTATGCCAACAAACTCTTTTATTTGCAAGAAATCAACAGCAAGATAATAACAAAAATGAGTCAATAACACACAAAAAAAACAACAAAGACAGCGTGAGAATTCTTCAGAATGTGGGCGACGCACGCTCTATTCCCAGCGAAAGAATTACAACTGATCCCTTTTTCGGGAGTGAGGAAAAACTCTCTACCTAGATTTCTTCTGGCCCCACCAGGAGCGAAATCACTCTCTGGCCCACGCTAGGGGTACCTAGTCCCGCTTCTAGGGAACCGAATGGAAAAGAATGAGAAAAACCCTCACTTCTGGAGGGGTGTGCGACGTAAACAAACTCGAAGTGGCATAATGGCGGACGCTTCCTTTTTGTAGCGCCTTTCCCGCGCGTATTGACTGCCCGCCATTATTGAGCAGTAGATCACCGTGATCTCCTCATTACAATAGTGTGGCATTCACTTTTCATTTCCTCTAGCTGTTCCAACGAACGAATGACATGTAAGGGGTTTCTCACATTGACTATCCATCTGAAATGACTGAAATGATTCAAAAGAAAGTTCTATGCGAAACAAAAGATAAAGCAGAGAAAATTTTTACAATTAAATTGATTGCAAATCGAGATCAATGCAAAACAATAATGTTTTCATTGAAGATGATCGAGGCTTAATCTATTACGAAGTTAAAACTATGGAAGCACTCTAAAGAAGTTCGAGTTGAACACTAATCACAACACAACTGTGCGTTAACAGCAATAAATCAGCAATCGTGCATTGCTCGGCTTTCTTTATCTCCCTGGTTTCTCTTCAAAATTCTGGATAAGTCACGTTTACTTGTAAATCGTCTCCAACAAAGGAGGGGGTCTTTTAAGACAAGCCAAGCTTTTTCAAGAAAATCTTTGCACATTGTAGTGACGCCGGGTACGGGTAGAGTTTGTCCGACTGTCCGACTAGTGCACTGGATCCAGAATATTCTATCACCAACCGAAATATTAAAAGAGCAGGACTGGGTTTGCAAAAATACCCAAAAGATACCGACGAGTACGCACAACGGGATGTCACATGATAATGCGCTTCTGCCCACAATAAATCTTTCCCGTTTTTGGTACTATGAGTCATTGGTTGATATGGCAAAAAGAAAAAAATTGTTTCTCAAAGAGGTCCCACAAAGTTGGTTCTCCTTTCATGCATTGAATGAAGGAATGCTTGCGTAAAGTATACTTGGTCAAAGGAGGCGACGATAAGGTATCAAAGAAGGGGAAACGCAGGCAACCCTCTTAAGGGTGCGACCAACGCGCAAGTTGTCATGTCATGTGAACGTCATGTTCCGTCGTTCTAACATGGCCGTACCTGCGCCGTTAGCGCCGCAGCACGCCCATCATCTTCCCGGCTAAGCCTCTAGCCATTCAGCAGGAAGAGCATTGGCATGGGAGAAGGCGCTACCGATGAGAGACGCGTCAATGCGCAAATCAGTGGGCAAAAGAGTGGTCCCACATCATAGGGGCATCGTAAACTCCGCTTTGAGGGCTATTTTAGGTGCAGAAGGCTCCACCATATGACATTATAGGTAGCATCAGATAGGATTAAAGCTTTATGTGTAAAAACTTCAGCATTGATCTATCTGGCGCCCCCTATTCGTCTTCTATTCAGGAGTTTCGTTTCGTGGTATTCGAATGAGTTACAAAGTAATTTACGGGAGCAGGCTGTCTACGAGTCAGTGCTTTTATTCACCCAGATTAGTTTGCTACATTTGACCAACTTTCTGATTGGCGAAATTCAACCCGAGATTTGACCTCAGGACCGTGCACATAAGAAATGGCGTCCCTTGCCCCTACACCACTTTCGTCCTGTACGACACAAATCATTGATGGATAGTTTCCTTCGGAATAAAACCAACATAATCGATGAATAGCTTCAGAAATGCGAGGATAGATTACCTGGGAACAGATGTGCCAGTTTGCGGAAAATGGTTTGTGTGACACGGGCGGCAACGGCGCTGCTTTGTATTTTGTGAGAAAATACTGTGGAAAAACCTGCAATCGCTGCAGGCGATCTTGATATAATCGTGGCAAATAAAATTTTGAAAGAAGCTTTACTGAATACTTTTCCTCACATAACTGCATTAATGTTACCTTCTCACTTGGTGCTTTCTTCTGCGAACTGGTTTTTATGGTTTTGGTTTTTAGTTATCGTGTACTTCACCACGCATTCACATATATTGCGTCCACGAGCATTTATAATGCGTCTACGAATAAGATTAAGTAACCTTTATGAAGCCTAACACGTTGTTTCCATCAAGCATCACAAGTACGACCTCTGTTTCACAAGAAGGACGATGAAACCTGCCTGCGACGAAAAGCATTCGCGACGCACATTGCCTCATAAAAGAGTGCAATGTTCCGTTCCGTTACAGAAACGTTCCTTTAACTTATCATGATGCGATGGTTGGTATGCCAAAGATTTTTTTCCAGCAAAATAAAAAGTTCAACATATCAGTAATATCTGTTTTCTCCCTAAAGATAACTGCCAATTCAGCTATTTGACTCGATCAGCAGTGTATCTGTTATTGTTGATCGAGTATGATGAACATACGATTGAGTAGAAGCGCTGAACGGAAATGCGTCACTGACGAAACACTGCTTATGAAAACAAGGGTACGTACTGTCCTGCACCCACTTCGTTGTTCAACGTATCAGGTTTTGAGGGCGGAAGTGGTGTAGTGGCAAGTGGCACGCTTACCACGCGAGCGGTCCGGGGATCAAATCCTGGGTCGTGAGTCGCCCGGGCCAACCAAGCCTTCCATCCCTCCGGGGTCGGTTAATTGGTACCAGACTTGTCTGGGAGGATAAAAACACTGACTTGTACATCGGCTGGCCCCCGCAAGTCATTGTATAGGCCACATCGCATTCAAACGCCACTACGAATGTACAAATGGAAGTAGAATGCGTGCCGCATTGATCAACGGCAAATTGCTTTATCCTTTATCCTTTTATCAGGTTGTTGTGATATAACAA
Source organism: Ostertagia ostertagi (assembly GCA_036418205.1). Taxonomy (NCBI): domain Eukaryota; kingdom Metazoa; phylum Nematoda; class Chromadorea; order Rhabditida; family Trichostrongylidae; genus Ostertagia; species Ostertagia ostertagi. The sequence continues at coordinate 11,325 of MU868876.1, read as the reverse complement.
CTTCACATCTAACACCTAAACGTTCATGATCACAGATCAGTGTCGTATTGGTGATCTCTTAGAAACCTAAACGAGATAAGCATTCACAGTGACGATGAAACATCGAAAACAGTTAGATGAATAAACCACAGAACCAACATGTAACACAAAGACTCCGAACGATATAAAGGCGAACTAGCCCCGGAGAGAAAAGAGTATCACCATTAATCCGTAAAATCCATACAGAGGGTGAGCAAGGGAGAAGAGTCGCTAGGCCTGCATATGTCATCAAAGTTTTCATGGCATAGGGTGCTACTGTTGATGGAAGCCTACGGCAAAATATTATTCAGATGTCCTCTTACAAGCATAAACAGCCTCTCCCTCGCTGCTTTCGTCTTTTTTTGAAAATGTGAGCCATGTCCAACGATCTAGGCAGAATATTTTAATCTCAAAGGGAATCGGCATATTTACGAAAATGAACGTGCTGAAACAGAAAATCTGCTGGAAGTGGGTAAAATCTTAGAAGAAAAGCCACTCTGCTCAACGAGGTTTCTGGGAGAGGAAATTGTGGCGAGAATGTAGAAAACAGGAGATTTAATTATATTAAATTATATCACCTATCATAGTAGGGCCAGCTGGAGGTTCGTGCTGACCCGATTTTGGCCCAGCTATAGGGCCTACTTTGCCTGCAAGTGATATGCTCGTGTCATCCAGTTCAAAGAGCCTTCTAACGAATCTCAGCATTATAGCGGTAAAACTTTTCAGTGTGCGGTGGCCACGACCATCCTCATCTTGTTCGACTGGCTCTGCAAAACTCGGTACTCAGAACATGTGTGACTGATGACGATCGATGTGAGCTGGTGATGAGGCTCAGAAAGCAAGCGTCACCAGTATCCTTTTGTCGTAGCCTTAGTGGCGAGGTGGGAAGAGCCTCAGTGGCTCAGAGGAAAGAGCTTTCGTGGCTCATCGCAGAGAAGGGATTGCGCCGTGCACCTGGTTGCCGACCTCGGCTCAAGGTACCCGGTCCCAGTCGATCCAATTCGCCTACCGTCCTACTGTGATCTTTGTTATTCGTGTCTTTTGTTGATTTTTTCTGATCTAATAAACCTTCCTATCTACTTGTCTCAATCACAATTAGCAAGGATTACTCCAACGTCGCAACAGACGAATCCGTTACACTACACATACGTTTTATGTGAGGCGAGAGGTTGACACTATTAGTGTGTGACTGAAAGTGATAGCAATCGATAAAAAGTGACAACGAAGAAGCAAACGTTGCCAGTTCGTTACGTAGCCCTTTCCGAAATTGGAACATGGGGACATGTTGGGTGAATGACAAACGATAACAACTGACAGGAACTGACAAGAAGCACCAGAACGCAGGTTTCCGGAGATAGCGCAAGACCCAGCTGCAGTGATTTGCTTTATCTCAAATATAATGAAGAGGGTGGGACGTGAACATATGCGATGGGTGGATAAAAGTGTTAACATTCGATAAAGCCATGCTATAGCGTAAGTGTAACGCAATTCAAAGCGCACCTTCCAGCATGACAAAAGGTGACAACAGTGGTGACGGCCGATGAGCTTGAAAGTCAGTATTAAATTTCATTCTACCACTAATCTACCTGAGCTTCTTAAGACGATTTAACTTGTGGAAAAATGGATGATAACCACTGATGTTTATTTTCAAAGTCACCGGCATACGAAGTTACTCAACCGCCGAGCCATCCTACTTACTATAAAGCGCTTCGTCTGTCGTTCTGTCTGTCGTTCTGTATGTCTGTCACGAAATTCCCTAGCTCCTCGGGATCCGCCTGGAGGGACCGGGTCAAGTGTGGGATGGGTGGGCAAGGTCTCACGAAGTACAAAACACACATCAGCTAAGCGGAGCCCCGCCCACAGTGGGCGTGGCGTGCATCGAAATGAACTGTACCGATTTCAATTTCAGTGACAAAACAGCCTCGAAACTGGGCCAAAAAGTGGGTAAAGGTGTGCATTGGTAAGTCACATCGAATTAGGGAGACCCACCCCCGGTGGGCGGGGCGTTCTCCAAAAAAGCAGTGCTTTATGAAAAATTTCATAACTCGGTTGGGAGAAAGCCTACAGAGCAGAAAACAATTTGGTGTAAGGGAGCAATGTCTAAGGTTTCCCGCATACATGACGTGGGCGGAGGCCTGCCCAGAATTCAAAATTCGGCTCCAAGAAGTCCCGGAGGCCGGGAAAAAGGTGGATGGAGGTGGGTGGAGGAGTGGAGGCCAGCTGTCAATGGTGGGCGGGGCATGACCAAAGTGGGCGGAGTTTGCGACGAAAATTCATAACTCGGCTCCAAGAAGTCCCGGAGGCCGGGAAAAAGGAGTAGAGGTCGGCGAAGGAAAGGAGGTCAACTGCTATTAGTGGGCGGAGCACGCACCTAAGTGGGCGGAGTTTGCCAAAAGTGTCGTAATTTGGTTCCAAGAGGTCCCAGAGACCGGTGAAAAAAGGGGTAGAGGTCGGCGAAAGGAAGGGGGCCAAATGCTATTGGTGGGCGGGGCACGCACCGAAGTAGGCGGAGTTTGCCACGAGATTTATTGTCCGGAAGCAGTCCGGAGACCGAGAAAAAGAGGATAATGGTTGACGAAGAAAAAGAGGTTGAAAGCCGTCGATGATGGAGCGGATAGAATTTAGCTGAGAATTCAGATATTCGTGGTGTATCAAGCCAAATTTGAAAATTTTCGTCGCACCATCAAAATTCGCCGCAGATCTGTGTTGTGCGCGCAATGCGTGCGGCGCCAACTGGTACTAACATGCGAAGGATAGTAGTTGCTCACTTTAGAGTAGTGAGCAGTCCAGTAGTTGCATTGGTCACCCGAAACTAATTCGGTCGTTAGACCATGTCAGATTCCAAGAGTGATGGATGTTTACGGATACTGACTAGCTACGGGCAACGGTTACTTCATAACTAGTATTATACTACAGTAGGCTTCGGTTCACAACATCAGTCAAAATTCATGAAAGCATGCATGCTGCGCAATTCAGGAGCCGGGCTATGCTCGCTTCCAGAGAAACCTACTCTGATGCGCGCGGTAGCGAGCAAAGCCAGATTGTTCTCCAAGTAACCCGCGAAGGTCACTCCTGACAAATCACTTATTCTAATAGTTCATCGTTCATCTAGAATCTCGAGAAACCCTCATAACCCACTCTTATCTCCTTTCTCCAATGATTTTCGAGGGAGCCGTAGGAGCCACTAAATGAGTTTTGGAAAAATGTAATGGGTAATCTTATGAAATTACGAAGCCGCTCTAATCAAGAAATAATTCCCTTTTGGTCTATTCAGTGTAAGTAGCCATTTTAAAAACCATTTTCGACATAATGTCACTCCATTTTTGTAAGCAACGGCTCGATATCCACGAAATGTCCTGGTGTCAAATTTACGCTGTATCAAAAAAAGCTAAGGAAAACATTGGGTGTGAAGAACTTTTTTCTCACATGTGCCACGCCTTGATGGGCATCCAACCCACTTAATATCTTGCGAGGGGAGCTGCATAGGTGAATCGGCCTTTCGAAACTCCTACTTAAGTTCATATTAGGAAACGTCCAATGCCAAAAAGTTTGTCTCTGAAAGAGCTTTGGAGAAAGTGATTAAACAATGGTAAATGGGAGACCTGCGTGGAAGGCATAAGAAAAAACTGATTAAACTTGCCTATATGATTCCTTTCTTCCTTTCTAAGATTTATCGGGAAAAGGTTATTCCAAAGCGTACTCCAATGGTCACCAGTTTTTGAAGGACATCTTATTCCATGCTATCACGTCACTGTTGCCAATTTTGCATGCCCAACAGACCTCTAACGGCCAACCACTTGCATGAATCTGAAGATAAAGGGAAAAAAAGAAACCCTATTAGACCACCAAGAAAAACGCTCTGCGGTCGACAATAATCAAGAATTTCGCGACATCAGAAAGAGACCAAAAGCTTAGACAATGTGACTTTTCAACAGAACTCCCGCTTTTTTTTCAGACTGTAAAATTTCAAAAAATTCATAGCTGCCTTGTGTGCGAGATTTGACGGAATGTGGAAGTACGGATCACTGTTCATTTTTCCTGCTCAGAAAAGGCGCATTATCTTGCAA
>MU868875.1:36008-66835 GCA_036418205.1 Ostertagia ostertagi | reverse complement strand
CTCCAGGCCCGAAAGGAGAAATTGGACCAGCAGGAATGGAAGGCGACGAAGGATTGCCAGGAGAGCGCGGAGATGATGCTCTGCCAGGACCTCAAGGTCCACCAGGACCAGTGGTAAGTCTTCTTTCTTCGCCATCAATTCCATCATTTTCGTACATCAGAATTCGGAGGAAAACATTTTTAGGGAGTCCCTGGGGAAGAAGGCGCCGTTGGTTTCCCAGGACATCCAGGCAAGCCTGGAAGAAATGGCGATGATGCAGAATACTGTACTTTGTCCGAAACGAAAGGAGAAGGGATATGTACTCCCTGATGAATCGAGTTATTCCGCGCCTGAACCATACAGCCCAGTTGAATCGGCCCCTAGAGGTGCAGGTGCACGTTCGGGTTCGCGCGGAGGTGCTGTCGGAAACATAGTTGCTACCAAACCAGATCATTCTGCAGCCCATGCGGCAGCGGCAGGGGCAGCCTCAGAGCACCATGTGGGAGGTGGAGCTGCGCCCCAATTTCTTTTAATTTTCCTTTTTCCTAATCTTACTGTTTTTCAGAAAGTAAAGATCGCAATTTTGAAATGATATTTCTTACCGGAATCAGTAGAGAAAAACATAAGAATATTATACAAATGATCTATGCCTTCTCGAACAAACGAGATGACCGGGTATTCGATTACTCCTTCTACCTTTACCATTAATTACAGCTTGTAACTAGGTATCCGGAGAATCTCGGCGCCACAAAGTTTGCTTGCTAGTGAGGCAACGTTCACAGTACGCGATCGCATACGCGATCAGGCAAGCATGCAAAAAGGAAGCATGCATATCGATTAGGCAAATAGGCGACCACGCTATTAGGCGATTGGATGAGTATTCAAGACGAAAAGCATATGTATCGATTAGGCGAATAGGTGAGTAGATGAGTGGGCTACTAGACAGGTGTAGGACTCGACATTTCTTCTCGCGATGGCAGAAGGCCAAGTGATAGGACAACGCTATCACGACTGCGCTGCATATTGGTGCATATGCGATCTGAGAGGGTTGGAAAGTGTCGAGATTCAACGCGTGAACGACAGAGTACTCTCTGGGAAAAGGTGGGAAAGTAGAGAGCCTGGTTGCACTCCGCCATGGGTGATGGTTTGCTAGGACAGAAAGCGACTTTTTCGCGTTTCGCAGCGCGAAAATTTTTCGCTGCGGAAACCTCAGGTCCACCGCTGATCATGAGTGGACCTGGAGTTCCGCAGCGAAAAATGTTTCGCGCTGCGAAACGCGAAAAAGTCGCTTTCTGTTCTAGCGAACCACACCCCTTTGCCATTGCGACGCTATACGCCAAGTCTGACACCTATCTTAGGCGAGTATTCACTGGGCGGATCAGATGAATCGATACGCATGTGACTTTTTGCCTACTTACCTAATAACCTAACAGCCTACTCGTCTACTTGTCTGATTGATACGTTCCCTTTTCTCCAAAGCCTAGTAGCCCGATCGCAGTTCGCGAACTATAAACTTCGCCTGAGGGATTAGGGCACAACAATAATCGCTCAAGTTGTCAGGAAGGCCATTCATGTAAGTGAGCCATTTACTGTGCTTGTGACTAGACATAAGCCTTGAAGAGGAGGGGGTCCCGACAGGAGGCCCGTCGTATGGCGGGAAGGCGGTGACGCAGAGGGGTCAGTGGACGAGTCGTATCGTGCAATCATGTTCAATAGAATGTACTATATTACGTCCCATATCGCACGATACGTGCTGCGACCCGTAAGCCGATCTCAGCCTTCTCGCCACGCGGAGGTCCTCACGACGGGTACCCTGAGGAGGCGCAGGGATCCTGGGGTTGAATGTGAGCTAACCTTGTCATCGCTGGAGCTTCTCCCCTCTCCTGGGCTTAGTCCTAGTGCCACCTACCAAATTCCCTGTTCTGAACGTCCCCTCGAGAAATCGAGTGTGTTATGGATCAGCTTGTTCCAATGGGGGTTGAACCAATCGGCATATTTGTTTTCTTTCGGGTTGCGCCATGAAGTTCTCTTCCGATTCGGCTGTTGTTTGTTTAATTTCCAGATCATTAATCTTTGGACCGTACAACAAGTTAGAGCAGCACAAAAAGGAACCGATTCAGATATGCGAATCATTCGTTTTCGATTTTATGCCTGATACATTGGGATCTTTGATCGAGAACAACTCACTCGATCTTGTCGACATGAAAATCTACACTTGGCAAATGTTTAATGGCCTACAATATCTCAGTCAGGTAGGTTTGCAGGTCCAAGATTCGTTGATAGAGGAAAAAGACTATAAAAGTATTCCCCTTGGTCAGTTACAAATATGCACCAACGTGGAAACCAGTCAATATCTTGCAGACCTTACAGGGTCTTTTGAAATTGGCGATTTTGGTTCCGCAAAGGTTGTACGGCCAGGAATGACGTCAACACCGTATCAGGTTCTAAATTCGTATTCACCTGACTTCTGTGAAGTGGCCTATGATGCTTTCAATGTGACACGTTTACGACACCCGGAATTACTACTCGGATCTGAAAATTACAATTGGACAGTTGGTCAGTGATTTCTGCTTCTTTGCCGAACGATTAGATTGAATACAATAATAAATGAGAGCTGATCAAACATGAGGAACGAGGGCTGGTGCTGAGAAGAATCAAAGGCGCATGTCTCGAATGATGCTGTGATAGCTGATCCACAAGCAGTGAACGAGTGAGAAATTGACAAGAATGCTGAAATTCACAAAAAGCGCTGACCTTGGAGGGGCGGGGGAGGTAGCGCTCATCTAGTTGAATTTTATTGTTGCCATTACACCTTGCCGTAGCAGTCAAGTAATATACCTTCCGAGATACGTTCAGCTAAGAAGTTTCTTGTGGGAGCGGAACGTAAATCCCGCCACGGAGAGGGCCATGCTTGGTCGTAGTGATCGAGCTTATGTAAAGGAGGATTCCACGATAATGTCGGAGTTCCAAAAAGGAGAAACTTACTAAGAGAAGACAGACGAGCCTTTAAGAGTATAGCGCGAAAACGCTAGTCGCCAACGAAGCAGAACTACGGCGAGCCGTGCGATGACCTCACGGCGCTATCGACGCAGCACGACCACCGAGTAACTAATCACGCCGTAGGTCTCTAGCCGTTTAGCAGAGCGTATCATCTAGTTTCCTAGGTATGCGTTATCAAGGAGGGGGTGATCTCGGTTGGCATGATACCGGGTATCGGCGACCGAAAGTGGCCAAACATCTCGCGTTGTTAATAACTCGTCAAGAGAAACCTATATACGGAATGGGGGCGTCCATTTCCCATGGGACCGTTTTCTCTCGAATTTTCCTAAATAGTGCAGCGCGCTTCACACTTCTGAATTCCGCTGTGCATGAATGAATGGTATTTTTCGTTTTTGTTACACTTCTTAATGGCTTGCAATGTATGGTGTGCCGGCGCTGGGGTTAAGGAGAAATTGGTAAAGGCAACATGCTTTTCCCGGTCGAGATTACGAAGCACCAATTGAAAGGGATTCGGGCAGCCTTGGGCAGTCCTACGATCGATATGAAGTAGTTATTTAATATCACTTTCGGACAAACTACTACATACGTGAGTGAAGTCAAATATAACTCTTCTGTATGTCGCAAAGCGCGAATTTAGCTTAAAGCCTTGGCTTCAGAGAGATCCCAAGAGTCTCTTCAAGAGTGAAGGAGAAAGGTCCCAAGGGCAGCAGGGAGGACACTGTGCGCGACTCAAAAGTTCGAAGCACTGGCGCTAAGGCTCTGCATTGTGTGCTGCCGTGCTGCAAAGCGTTATCAAACATGGAAGACGTACTACATCGCGCTTTCCCTCTCCACGCAGCACTGTGTCTCCTCATGTCCGCGGTCACCTGACAAGGAAATCGCATGGGTCAATGGCGGCTTGTTTGCTTTGTTCCTCACTAATGACTTCTCATTCACTCCTGCCAATTTCGGACAGAAAAACGCATCAATTCAATTCGCGACTCGTGCCTTTAATGCCGAGGTGGATAGGGCTAAAATCCGGAGTGCGGCTAGTAGAAAATGGATAGAGGTCAGCTAAAGGAGAAAGGGAGCACTTGTGAGCTGGGCTTGGACCACTGTGGGGGAGTTAAAGCCAAAATCCGCAACTTGCTTTCGATAAAGCTAGGAGATTGGAAAAAGATATGTCCGTGGAGGAGGTAAGGTAAGGTACAGTACTGTATCAGCAGGGTAGCTAGTTGTTAGATAGCAAGACTCTGAATCAAAACTTTTGAATTTCTTGTGTCTAATTTTCTATAGAGGGAGCAGGATGCTAGAACAGCGTGCGCTGGCTTGCGGTCGAGCTAGTTAGATGAGATGAGGCTGATAAATATGCTATGGCGACGTTGGTGATAGGTGAAACAACTGGTCGTTGTGTTAGATAGTCTCAACCATTCTTGCTTCGGAAAAGGTTTGGCGAGTATCTGGCTGTGCAGATGTGCTTGCGAGAGCAATTATGCGTTATGAGTTGTGTTTCATTTTTTAGCCGAGTCCAACCTCATTGTCAAGGTGAGCACGATGAAGTGGGTGGGAGAGGGGAAGCGAGATGGGGATGGCGGCCGGCCGTATTTTTTATGATATAATTACCCTGGACTGCAGGCTCTCTCAGAATTTCGTCTCACACCTACACTACACCTGTTAATTTACCACTGCGACTCTGATGTTCTAGGTCGATGAAGATTGCCAGATCGGCGGATAGCCTCCCGGAAAGGACTGCCGGAACCGGTCTTGCAGCGGTATGAGGCTTACCAGAACTATTGACAACATACCCTGAGCGATAGTTATTTCCAGCTCCTTCCTGGCGCTCGGCCTGATGTCGTTTTCTTCATCGGTAAAATACTTGTTTACCGACCAAGGGCAAGATTATGCGGAAAGGAGGTTTTACGTGACCCGTTTTTCGACTCACTATTTCGGTAATTCAAGAGTTTTCCAATGGAAGAGAGGTCCACTGACAGTAAAGAAGACACATTCTTTCAGAGAAGGAGCCAAACGATCAAATGGTCAGCTAATCTCACAATGCATAACGTCCGCTGATATTGCCGAGGCTCATTCAATGTGAGTTGAAATGGTCTAATCGACCTTTTGTCGCCGTACTTTCAGCGAAAGGAATACTCGTGAAACTTTCGGATAGTTTTTCGCACTCTCAACGAAGAGGCTGTTCGCTTGAGTGCATCATATCAGTATTATTTCTCCTTCAGAGATGAATCCAAGGTGAAAGCAAAGTTGACATCCATTGTGATGAGGACGAAGCTCGACTTCAGTTGTGATGATGAGTCAAAAGAAAGCCGTGAGCTTAATGCTCCACTAGCTCAAAAAGTCGGCGCCAGCAAGGTAAATTTCACAACGGTGTTTGCATTTTCGCAAGATTGGAGAGGAAATGGGGTGGGGTGGGGAGAGAGCGTGGTCAACCAAGGCAATTTCCTCGATAGGTGACCCACCTCAACCCAGGAGCCGTATCCTATTCTTCCCGCATAGGACGCGAATCCGGCAGCCGGATCGTACTCCCCCGGGAACGCGGACCCGGCCGCTGATTGTTTCCTGAGCTTGGGGAAGACAGAGCTGCGTTATATGACGCCCCATAGAACAGGTGATGTTGTCCTTCCCTGTTGAGCTTTTTTCTCTGAGAGGTTGCATTGTCTGGGGTCTAGAAACGCAGAGCATGGTTGGTACTATGACGCGACCCTGTCTACCCCAGCAACAGGATAGGATCAGCGACGGGGACGCGTCCCACTGTCGGAAGGATAGGATACGGCCCCAGGTCAATTCTCGAGCTTGCGTGGAAGTGTTCTTGGCGTTGCGCGGTGACTCCTTGCAAATAAGTGACTCCAAAAACTTGCGGTCCTTTTTTAGCATGGCACACACCAAATAATGGTCAAGTTGGCCTTTGCACGCCATCTCAACCCCAGTCTAACGTAGACAGCCTGGAAGACCTACAGAAAAACGCGAAACAGACGCCTAGGGTTTGCTTCATGCACATGTTAATCCCTCTTGGGATGCGCCGCGCATTCCACCTCCATTTAGAATCGCAGTGGCACTTTGAATGTGATTTACCTTACACAGTGATGAATTCCGAGGTCCAGCCGGTATATAATCCGAAGTCTTCCCCTTCAGACAAATCTTTTGCAATTAACGACCCCCGAAAGAATGAAAGGGTGGTTGATAAAACTTACTGCGGATGTCAGGGTTTTTGGAATCCCCCGCTCCCCCTGGCCATATGCGATGGTAAGCAGCGCGCACTGCTACAACACCGTTTATATTGAAAATCGTAATTTGATCTCTAACTGCGTCCCAATGATAAGAGATTATACTATCACTACCGTTCCTAATGTCTCATAGGAAAAACCGTCAACCGAGTCGGTAGAAACCGGAGAACAAAGGAAGAAACCAAAGAAGAAACTCAGGGGAAGAAGCACGATGATGGCGGTGAGAGCTAGCAAAAGAGGACAAAGCGTTGGTTTCCCTTCTCTTTTCGAAACTACACCATTGGGGATAATAAAGGCCTCCTAAGACGTACTGTATTCAGGGCGAGCGGAAGAAGTCGATATTACGAAGACTCAGAAGCACGCAATGAGACTGCCTCAGTTCGTAGTTCAATTTTTGTGAATCCACTCTTAAAAGCATCAAAATCAAAAACGCCTGTCAAACTGTGTAAATTCATAAGAAGGGTGTCTATTGTATAAAATTGTTGATATCAAGTTGATTTGTACAATTTCTTTTGAAATTTCTTTTTCTTATCCAATTTTGCTACACATCCTATACTACGTACACACTTCCAAAAGTATATGTAGAGGAAGCCCATATACGGAGTCCCTTCTTTAATACACCGCTAACTGGTGTTGTACGGTTTGTAATTCATACAGAGGGGGCAATAAAAAAAAGACACCCACGGCGGTGTTCTACCTCTTCTAGATCAGGCATAACCCTCGTCTTCAAATGACCAGAAATTGTGCAATTGCAGAAATTGACGTGGCATTAACGTGGCATCGATTCAAGAACATCTTTGAGCACACGTGACGTCACCTTTTCATCGAGAATTTGTCAGTGGAATAACTTCGTATAATGCCAAGCACTCCAATTTGCAATTTGCAACAATTTCTGATCATTTAAGCGAGGGTACCCTCCTTATGTAACAATCTTAGACCAAAATATACACAAAATGATCCAATGATTTTTGGAAATCGATCACCGGAAATTGGACAATTGTCGATCATCACGACAAAATACCAATGCAAAAAGCGGTGAAAGTGTAGCGTAAGCACTATGGGCGCATAGTCGGTCGTCCGACAGCAACGATCGCAACTGTCTGACTGTCTAACTGCATCTAATCGTCGAATACTCAGGCAAGTCCGACGATCGATACGCATCCAATGCTGTACGACAGTTGCTGTCGTCCGACCGACTATGCGTGCGCCCTTGAGACCGAGAAGTAGGACAAAAGCAGAGTAAGGATTGGTGGTTACAGCGTCATGGGATTTACTTTCTATCACCGAAAGTTCAAAATATAGCGAAGGTCTAGTTAAGTATTTTGGGTGTTCCCGATTCCACATCCTCAAACGAGTGGCTCCATAACCCACTTCAAAAATAATCATGGATTCTTAAAAGGCAGATACAAACTGATCAGGCGATTCCAACCTGTTGGTCGATACATATCTATACCACTCGGTTGTGCTATTGGACGATCGGTCTGACAAATATAACTATGGTCTGAGGCCCATAGTTATATAAATTTGTCAGACCGAGGGCCTCATCCATCCAACAATAAGCTGCTTCCATGCGAATGTCGGTCCTTCACTGATTGTCTCGCTATTCTTTCGATTTTATTGGATTTCAAGCTTCAATGGATTTTTATCGGACATTATTGGCTGAGTATGTTTCGCGAAATGCTCAACAATGTTGTGATTGAATAGCTTTTATATGGAAGGGTTTGTTGCACCTTAGCGGGTTCCCTTGAAGCGGTTACTTTTGTACAGCTAATGCGTCAAGGTTTCGGTAATTGTGACCAGTTTTGGTAAACACTTCTTTTTTGGTGAACCTGGCTCGGTTTTGTTTATTGTCGTTAGGAACCTCGTAAAGTCTTATTTCTCCGTAAACTTCTAATTTAGCATCCAATTATGATAAGTACAGACTCCGTCAAGAATGCACTATTAGGATAAGGGTTTTGTAATTGTTCCGTGATGTCTCTATTCCCTGAGATTTTTTGGGCTTGATGATTTACTTGTATCCTACTTCGTTCATAGAGAAAAACCTTTGTTATATACTATGCGTATATCAATTCCTTATTTATTATACTATCCATAGCATATATTTGTGCCTCATCCCTTAAATTACCCGAACATTCCCACCGTCCTCCATATGTAAGGTGCCCATTCCAAGTTCAATTCAATGTTATGAACCATCGCCAATTAATTGCAAGGAAGCGACCATACGGAAAGCATCGCTCTGGATATTGTTTTTTCAAAAGGCTTAATGATTTTAAATGGTTATAAGGGGAGATTGCACCGCGTTTTTTGCAGTGGGAAATCGTTTTAACATCTGAATTCGGCGCAAGTCCTCCGGGAGTCATCTCTCAGAACAAGCCACTAGCACTCCAACGGTAACGCCAGATTTACAGATTTCCGGCGAATGAAGATGCTACGTCGGGCCCGGCTTCTCCCCCCCCTCCCCCTCTTTCTTCACGAAGCTTAGTCCAAGCTGAAAGTTCCGTGAATCTGACGCATGGTTACAGGCTGCCACCTGATTCAAGATACTCATTATACTTATATCCTATTCGCCACCGATTTCCCAGCCAAAAAAATTTTGTCATATTCACTCGAATCTGTCCGCGGCGAGAATCATGTGCCTATGGGATCGCTCACGCAGCGATACTGTCATACTTTGCGACCGTTCGTTCAGTTTTGGGAGATACATATCGACAATGCGATCGCGCGAGCGGTAGCTACCTAATCCAAGTCCGTGCTTAGGCCGGCCAGTGAATCACTCAATGTGGTCCGCAACGCAGCACCGCGGACGCTAGCCGACATCGGCGAATTCGCAAAGACTGACATCGCCTACTACCGACGTCAACACTCGCGACGGCTTAAAGCGAATCCAATTGCGCACACCTTCACAAGTCGCAACTGAAATAGACTCCACCGCTAGTAGCATGCTCAGTACGGTCGACTCTTCAAGACTCTTGCGAAAATCGCGCGTTGACAATCGGACTCTGACATCTGGCCTAAGCATTAACCTAAACTGACCTATACGCGTATCTGCACCTTCATTTTGTCTATGCTTTGGTGCGTGAATGTCTCTTCACATAGTTTGCTGTTGGTTAAAGTAATAACTGAAGTTTCTTTCAGATTGTCATTGGTTTCCCGTTTATAACAACGTTTACGCAGACTTGCAAAATTGTGGGAAATCCATGACAACATAATGCAGCTATGTTCAAGAGGTAGGACATGAGATTTCGTAGCTCCGTGGTGCTCTCCGTTTAAATGAGAATTTCGGAAAACGGCAATGAAGAGATTAAATAAACCGTCTACTCAAAGACGGTAGCTGAACCTTGTCACCTAAAATTGTTAGTATAAGATGGAGATGTCAACTGCGATAGGTTTGCTGGCAAAGCAAGCAGTAACAGAAAATGACAAGTGCGATGTGTGCCTCCCCCACTCGTGAAATTTACTAATACTCTTTTTGAATTATTTTCGAAGTTATTTAGGACCAAAGGCTTCCCATAACCATAGCGCGCAGGATGTTTGAAATTTATGTGATCCTGATTTGATCCGAACCTGCTTCAGAGTTCCAAACTGTGTAGTTCATTCACATACAAAAAAAAAGCAATGCGTTTCGTTCCAGGCAAATCCTTCAAACAGTCCCGCAGTTCCAGCTGGCGAAGCGGCAGATCTGAAACGTTCGAATTAAATGTCAGCAACTCGCCAGGTGACGACTTTTCAGTTACTAGTTTTCCATTATTGTTCTAATTCATTATTAGATATGAATTGCAATTACAAAAAAAGATCTCAGACAAAGAAAAGTTTTCAATGCATCAAACTTGTCGCTGCAACTCAGCAAGGTTTGTCTTTTTTTTGTGTTTTCACTTTTTTTTCAATTTCTTTGATACGTTCAATTTAAGGATTTCCGATTTCTCCCGCATCCATCGGGCTACCTAATCTGCTTCCTCCACAATTTGAAGGCGTTATCGTGAAGAGTACTGCTGCTCTGACTCACCAATTCTCTCATGACGGATCAATGCCATCGCAGGGCACCGAGTGGTGCATTAATGCTGCTGACCAGGTTTGAATAGTAGTTCTCTTGGGTTGAATTCGTAACAACTTATTGCTTGGAAAATCAATTTAAATTCTGGTAGTCCCAGTGGTTTGAAATTTCTTTGCGCTTACCTTTGATTCATTAAATTTAGGTTAAATATGATTCAATCTTTGATTCGTTATGCCCTATTGATGGTAAGCTTCCTGGAGCAAAAGTTCGTCCAGTGCTCCTTAATTCGGGTCTTAACCCAGCCATTCTCGCGAAAATATGGGAGTTAGCAGACCAAGATAAAGATGGTCAGTTGGACAGGATTGAAATGACGGTCGCCATGCATCTTGTTTACAGGTGTGTCAATTCACCTTTCATTTTGTGTATTCCTCGCTAAGAATGAATTGCAGGGCTTTACAAAATGAACCTGTTCCTGCTGTTCTTCCCAATTCTCTGATCCATCCATCCAAAATGTCACTAACAAGGCGCACCTCAACAGCATCCGTGGCTTCTATGCATGCTGGAAATGGATCTTTCAATTTTGGGATGCCTCCGCAGTCTCAGTTCATTCCAGGCCAAGCCAGTAAGCAACTTACCTCAAATTAATTTTGATCGCGATCGTTGCTCTTGAGACTGAGTAAATGCTTGAGAGGTGTTAGCAACTAGATGGTTGAGGTGCTGTAATTTTCGAGGAAGTTGCGAAGAATCGGTACAAGTTCTTCGCAAAAAAGTACTTTTCAGATTACCGTTCCCGTACTGGGAGCATGACATCCCTGGACGGCGTTGGGCATACTACGAAACTTCCTCCTGTAGAGAACAGGAGCGCCTCCGTACAGCCTAACCAAGGCTCAAGAAACGAAAGCGCGGTTAGTGTTTTTTAGCCTTTTCTCTTCCATTTCCGGAGCACGTAGTTTCTTACCTAGTTGACATAGTACTGCTGTGGTTTCAGCCGGCAACCCCCGTTCGCGGAATGGGTGGTCCACTGTCCATGTCCGTTGGAAGTAGTAGTAATTCATCCCTCGAATGGCCAGTCGATCGACTTGCTTCTGCAGCACAATTCGCTGCCTGCGATACGGATTCAGATGGCCTTGTGAATGGGAACGACGTTAAACATGTGCTCCTTGGTTCAGGTATGCTGCTTCTGGAACTTTTTTTTGTTCTAAATTCAATGATGCTTCCATGAAATAGCTGAGCCTAAATTAGCTGTTGTACTAGTAGAGAGCTTTAAGCCGCAGTTGTTCTTGCATCACAAAAGAAATGAATAGTTCAATTCTGTGTAGCATTGTCAAAGCAATCGCAAATGACTTGCTTCTAGGATTGCCGCAACAGGCACTCGCTCACATATGGGCTCTCTGTGACATCAATCGTACTGGCAAGCTTAACCAGGAACAGTTCGCTCTTATGTACGTTCCTTTTCCAATTGTCGTAATAAAACGAGAGCTCCTTTTTAGTTTTTTTTCCCGGAGAAAGTTCAATGAGAGAGATAAGAGGATATAAGATACATGTCTGACGTGTTCGTGAATCTATTCAACAAAAATATTGAATAATATTACTCTCACATTTTCTTTGAGTAGCATATATATTGCTAGATTGTCGTTGTTATAGTGTCCATCTTGTGAACATGAGAAAACGTGGAGAGGAGTTGCCATCAACATTGCCACAGTTTTTAATACCGCCATCTCTTCGAGTGCTTTCAGTCTCAGTGAGTGAGCTATTTTGCTGATCAGTTGGTGCTTGACATTAACAGTATCGTTAAAGTTGCTATGCAGCATTATTTTATTCAAAATAACTCACGAGGGAAGGTCATCAGGCCGGTCCGGCCATTTGCAATGAGTCGTATACCGTTGAAGTCGCCTCGAGGCGCTGAGCTCAGAACTGCCTTCCTTATCTGCTAAACGATTCTCTGAACGTAGTTATAAAGCAAGGAAGCGCAGTGGCAGTGCCCCGAACTCGCGAGCAAGAGGTCGTGGGAACGGCTCCTCGGAGAGTCTGTTTCTTTTGTGCTTCGTGAAGATGTAGCCAGAAAGCTTCTAACTTCTTAATTTATCAACTTTGCCGTTAGTTCCCTGTACGAAAAAATTTCGAGCAGTTCCTTGCAGGTTTGGGCAGTAGTCGTCCATGTATGAACATGGTGCCCGTAATGCACGTGTCAGGCTTTTTCGCGGCAAACAGGCCTGTGATATTCGTGTTCAGGAGATCAAACTACCCTTGGAGATAAGTTTCCTACCGAATCTGAGATTTTGACCCAACCCTAAAAAATGAGGTGAGTCAACCATCATATCATCAACCTATCGTTGAACTCTTGGCATGGAAATTGCCCTTCCAACCAAGATTTTGAAAAGAGAAACGTTCAACGGCTCACATTCCGCATAATGGAAATGATTTACATGACTCTGCATCAAAATTCAGGGAAGGTGCTTTTCCAGTTAGTTTTCGATTCATACCTTCTCTCGTTTGACTGTATGTTGACTGCCCTTTCTCGAGTGTAGGTCAAAATCTCAGATTCAGCTGGAAACTTGTAACCAGGGAAAATTCGGTCTCCTGAACACGAATATCATACTCGTTTACCGCAAAAACACCTTATCAGTGGGCTATGAGCGTCGTTTTCAGTCATGGCAAATATTAATTAAAAATAGCTTTCAACCTGCGCAGAGGTGCTCCCTAACTCCTTACACAGGCAGGTAAAGGCAGCAATTGAGGAGATACTGTCGCTAAAAGCCTTTCTGGTCATGTTTTCAAAAAGGCAAAACAACAAACACCACGAGAGACCGATCCCATGACCTCTCGCCTACAAGCCTGGAGCGTTACCACTTACGCCACGTCAACCACGACGTGCGCCTTCCCGCTTGGCTTATAGTGGCGACTCCAATGATAGCGCTCATATACTGCGTTTAAGTACAGTGTTGAGGGGAAAACTTCCGTAACTCCGTTCAGAGCACCGTTTAGCAGATAAGAAAAGCGGTTTCTAGCTTATCGTCTCAAGACGAATGCGTAGGTATACACCTCATTGCAAATGGCCGGACCGGCCTGGTGACCTTTCCTCGTCAGATTTAATGCAGCATGCTTTGCATCTATTATAGTTTTCGTGATTCACTTGACATGCCGTTCTGTAATGAATGGCCATTTATTTGGCTTAACATAGAAATAATAAATCCCGAATTCCATTCAAGGATTTTAACTTAATGGTTCGATTTCATGGAACTGTGTTCGCTCCATTGAGTTAACACTGTAGTACTGTCATATTCTAAGTAATTTTCTGCGAATGTGATCGATTGTGCGGATACTATAGTTATCCGTTCATCATTTTCAATCTTCACAGGAGAATGGACACTCCGCCCCAGATGCGAACACAGTCAACGCAGAGCATATTAGTGCAAGCGATTCAGGTGAGATGCGTCGACTTGCCGAGAAATGGAGAAACTCTTATTCCGATCGCAGGTTTGGTTTCCATCAGCGACAACAATCACTCACTTGTTGAAGCTTGCTTTATATTCATGGCATTTCTCAGACATTTGAACCATTACAGGGAGGCGGATGCTCAGGTATCGCAGCTCGAAGCTGATATGAAGGTGAAAGACAGCCAGATCAAGAATCTTCAGGTATGTAGTTGTTCATGCATGCGTGAACTTTCTTTTTTCTTGACCATGATCAACGATTTGTTAAGGTCGAGCTTCGAACGCTAGAAGTAACCGTCAAACAACTTGAACGACAGAAAACGGAAGCCGGACGTCGCTTAGCCGATCTAGATGAACAAATTAGACAGCTTGAAGCAGCAGCTCTAGCACAAGCCAAGAAAGCGGAAGAAGCACAGAGCAGACTCAACCAACTTGTAGAGGACACTCAAAAGGATGCGGCTCATGCCGAGTGCTTATTCTTCCATACATGCTCCTCAGAGCAGTGAGCGTAAACAAAGCCATCCAGATTGTTAGGATTGTTTTTCATGACTTTTTGTCACTTGGTCCACTGTGAGGGGTAACTGTGTGCTGCTCATTTACGTCATTAAAGAAGTAGATCGGAATAGAAAAATGATTATCATCATATTGGGATTGCAGGCTGATTTACAAGAAATTGCGCAGTTGAAAGCAGAGCTCGCCCAACTCGAAGTAGAAGAACGCCTGAACCTTACGAGTCAGTTGACCCACGAGCAGAAAGGTATGGAAACCGCAGTCGATAGAATCACCGAGGTGAGGAGTTAACGTTTATTTACGCATTTTTCATTTTTTTTTTCCCTTTCACTCCTTTTCATTACCACGATCAACGAGTCAGCCTTCGACTCCTAACAAAGTGAAAAGATTTCCATACCTTTTTTCAATCCAAATATTATAAACAAGACAAGATTGTGAAGTTATGCAATCAATTTTCAGTGGAGCCGCTAAGAGACAGCGTGACGAAGCACAGCGTGTTCAACTCAACGAAGCGATTGCGCATGCGGAAACTGTGGTTAACGACATTCAGAATGTGCTGAAGTCAGCAGATCCAACAACGGAGTTGTCTTCCAAGCTAAGCCTGTTGGAAGATATTTCTAGGAAAGATTTGGTAAAGCAGTCCCTGTTTTGTTCTCGTGCTCTTGGTGACTGAGCAAGATTGCTTTTTTCGTTATTCGGATTCTGTTCTAGTTTAACGACGTTCCGTTCTCCATAGCTTCCACGTCAAACCAAGCCATTCATCAACCGCCAGACCCTTTTACCGGTGTTCAGACAGGTTAGTAAGCCTTGCATATTTCTTGGTATGTTTGAAGTTCCTGCAATTCGCTCAGTTGTAAGTGCCACTATGCAAGCACGTGACGTCCGTTCGCGCAGCAGACTTGACCCTTTGCTGGCTGCTTGCGCTTCGGGTAAGTCACATGCTGGAAATCGCTAAAAATAGTATTCAAGCTAATAATGTTTTCAGGCAATTTCGCGATTCATTTTCCACAAGATCCATTCGGAGGTGGTGCAACTGCTGGAGGTGGCCTCCCTATGACGCTGTGAGTGTCCTGGTTGTGAAGTACTTTTTTCTTTTTGGTTCTCCACAGCCGCCAAACATACATGGTCACGCTTTCTTTAATGATTTGCGCCAGTTGCTATTGGAATCCTCTCCAAGGTGGTGGTGTCATGTCAGTTATACGAGTCGCTTGCTACGATGAAGATGCAGTTTAAAAGTTCACTGCAGTTGTTGGCAGGGCACCTTAGCCAGCACATATTAGCGTGAGCTATTGTCAGGGTTTGGTTCACTAGGACAGAAAGCGACTTTTACGCTTTTAAGCGTTTCGCTGCGCGAAAATTTTTCCGTATACCTCGGGTCCACTGCTGATCAACAGTGAACCAGAGGCTCCCGCAGCGAAAAATGTTACTGCGAATCGCGAAAAAGTCGCTTTCTCTCCTAATGAACCACACCCCTAGTGTCAAGGAAGTGTTGCTAAAACGGCAATATCAATGGCTCATTTGGTTCATTCCTTGGGTGAAACTAGTATTTCGGTCAAAAAACCGGACAGAAAGGGGAAATCTTGAAACAAAAGTTGGACTGAAGACACAGTCGGAGTTTTCGTACGTGCATTGTACAATATTTGTTGCAAAAGCACATTGATACTCCAGGGCAGTGTTTGAGTGATCTTCTGAATGCATGGGTGTTTTTTCTCCATCACATAAAGCACCTCAGCCTTTTACCTATAACGCCCTGAATCCGAGCGCACCTTCAGTTTTTTTTTGAAAAGATGTTCAACAGTACATTTTATGTTCAACAATAGTTTGAGACTTCAAAAATTTATTATAAAAAAGTAAATTTCTGGAGTCTCAAACTGTTGTTCAACAGTTAGATACTCATGAGGCTTCGGGACGGCACCTTACTAAGAAAAGTACATTTTGTTCTCATTGGAGTATTTTGAGCTTCATCGTTGTCCCATAATGGAATGCGTAGGTTGCTAAGCAAACGGTAAGTATCATTATACATGTTTCAGAACGGTGGTATGGCTCCAGATCCATCGACTGCGGCAGCGAAGAATCCACCGCCACGCCCAGCACCACCGAAATCTAGCGCTCGCCAAACTCCTGTGAATGGAGATCCATTTGCAAACACGTCAGTAAAGAAATTTCAATTAATCTTAACAGATGTCTTAACAAGAGGCGTTTATCGTAATGATTTTTCAGAGATCCCTTCGCCGCAGAAACTGTCGCTGCGGCTCCAGGAGGAGGGTTTGCTGATTTTTCGAGTTTTGGAGCTTTTTAATTTATTGTGCTTGGTGCCATTGGACCATTAGATTCGTGTGTAATTAATGTAGTTCAGTTAAGTTGTGATTACTAGATACTCATTAGTATACACCGTTATTACATTATTGGAATGCTTCCCTTGTATGTACCAGTGCTACGTTTTATAGGAGAAACTTTTAAGCAATAAGTTATTAATTTATTCGATTTCTAAGCTATAGCTTTGTGTAGTTTGATAAACTTTGTAATAGGCGGTCTCTCCGCGGAACATTCAAGCACTGTGTCCGGAGGTGATGTAGTGGGGGTCGAATTTCACCCTGGCCAACCATTTCTTCCTCCTTGGGTATCGGTCAATAAGTACCAGACAGTTGTGAAGGGCAAATTACTGACTTGTTATTTGTACTCGTTAGACACTGTGTAAGTAAAATTGCACTCAGTAAGTACCGCCACAATCCCGAATGGAAGCAAATCAGTGGCACATTCCAGGTATGGCACTCGTGAATAACGCCGAATTGTTTTTGTGACGTTTTTTAACACGTTGACGACATCGCATGTTTTGGCATTTTGCACCTCGTGGGACAGGAGCGATTTTGCGACCGCGCCGTCCTCACCTTACTTACGCTTATTTTTTGTTAAAAATGCACAATAACTTGAATTTCATAGGACTATTTCGGCAAGGACGATCGCACAAAGGTTAAGTATATAAGTAGCAAAAGGTTTTCGTTAGAAGAGCGCATAATAACCACGAAGAAGTAAAAAAACATCACTTTCGCTGCGAATGAAATTAAAAGCATTTATATCTAAGTACTCCCATCAAATCAAATATATTGAAACTCACAGAGTTTTGTTTCAACTAACTCTAAAATCTTTCATAAGAATATTGACGGCAGTGAAAGTATTATTAAGAAAGAATCGGAACGAAAGTTTTGTGCGTTCGGAAAATCTTTGCTTAATCAAAAGATACTTGACCACTCTAGCTGCCAAGCGGTTTATAGTCATGCTAATGTATTATCTATAGAATGAATACAAGAAACCCGAGAGGAAGGAGCGCAAGCACGATAAAAGTGAGTAGCATAGACTTGACGCGCTTGCGCGTCAGAATGTCCGATGCGGTGCGAAATTCTTGACGCGCATGCGCGTCAGCTTGTCGTCAACGTGTTAAAAGTGTTGTTTGCCCAGGTAATTTTTTGAAACTCCAGTTACCAACATTCCCGAAGGACAAAACTACGTGATTACAATTTTCCGAAATGCGTTGGGGACTGCAAACTACTCAAACATCTGGAAACTATAGGGTGCTTTTGGAAGGGTAGCAGACATACCTAAGGACACATCGTTTGCTTGCCACAATGTATGCAATCCCCTAAACAACTTGTTGCTCTGCATCGGAACTGAACGGGGTAGATTCGGATAGGTCAAATATTGTTTATATACTTTACTTTAGGAGTCTTGGAGGGAGAGATGGAAGAGTATCAGGTTGAACAGAGTCCAGCTCTAAAACGTTCACAGTCAGCCAGACCTCGATGCTGGCCCTATTTATGAACGTATACCCGATATCTTCTACTGTTCCTCTAACTAATGGGAACAAATTGTTTGCTAGATATGGATTGGAACCCAAAAGGGTACCTTTGTTTGTTTCTCCTTCACGGCGGCCAGCCTCTACCACCCATGGCCTGTGTCTCAAAGGATTTTCTGGTGTGGGATAGCGTTCTCCTGTTCTATGCATACGTGACGCGCCTTTTCGAGCAATTCGGTCTCATTTTCGCGTCCTGATGAAACGGTGGTGGCTGTGCGTATCATATCTCTAATGATGGCTTTCTTTGTGTTAGTGGCTTTCTTTGTATTAGAGGGGTGTGCAGAACTGAAATGGATTAGTGCGGCCATACGCTCATGCATAAGAAAGAAAAACAAACTACTTACTAAAAAAACGAAACTCTTTCCTGTGTCATATGTCCACTCGGTACGGACGGCGACTGCACGACATCAGGTGTAGTGACTTAATTTCACGCCTTTTATGCAAAGAGGAGTACATTGAGGAAACGGGCAGGCCATTTCTGCGTGAGGATAAATGAACTGGATGACCTGAAAAGGTCTCAAGTTAGCTACCCCCTAGGGCAGCATAGAGTTCGATGTCATGGGGATACTTTCCCTGAGGTGGCGGTCATAATATTGTCGCGCGAATCCGATATTGCGGCGCGGCGAACCTTGGAGGCTTTCTGGATCAACACCAAGACCCCGAAAATTGCTTGCATCTACTTTTGTCGGTATGCAATGATCTTTATTAGAAGAATTCTTGTCCAACCACAGGGAAGAACGTGATTACCTCTAGGTGCACATCATAAACTGAATAAAAAGGCTGTGAAGAAATACTAATAAAAAACAACTTAGAAGGCTACAAAAATAAGTTATCATAGACAAAAGAAAATTCGTCAATGAAGGCAAATCGCTGCCACTGATAACTTAGAAAATCTGATAAATTCGTGATAAACTGAGAAACAAAGTGAGTAAGAACTTGTTAACCGTACCATTTAGGGTATGGAAATAGATAAAACGCAGTGGTTCGCATAAGAAATGAAAAGAAATCTACGGGGTCTACTTAGCTCAAGGTTACACTCGAA
Organism: Ostertagia ostertagi; assembly: GCA_036418205.1. NCBI lineage: Eukaryota > Metazoa > Nematoda > Chromadorea > Rhabditida > Trichostrongylidae > Ostertagia > Ostertagia ostertagi. The sequence goes on along the minus strand of MU868875.1, from coordinate 47,811 downwards.
CCTGAAAGGTTAAACACTCACATAGTGTTGCTTTCACACTTCAGTTCTCCCTAGCTTTGCTCATGTGCATTAAAATAGCCATCGGGTTTGCGCATGCTAGACCAATGGCCATTTTTCATGCGTATGCGCCTATCAGACTTCCTGAAGTGTGGAAGCAATCTAAAAGGGCTTGTTAGCTTGCTCTGAAAAAGAGCTGCTAGATGAGGCCGATGTCAGACTTTGCGGATCGAGCGATTAGGTAGCGTCCGCGGCTGCGTTGCAGTACCAGCCAATCGAGCGATTCGCAAAGTCTGATATCGGCCGGAGCCTGACGATGTATTATAAAACAGTAGAACATGTAGACGTTCAACAATATAAGGTTAGCAAGCCCACGGTCGGGCTGTGAGAGGGTTCAAAGAATTGGGTCCTCCATATGGCTTCGTGAGAAACTACACGAGAGATGGGCCATAATGGCGAGGCTGAGTGGGTCCGCCAAAGCCCCTTGTGGTTCTGTTGCTATGATGAGGGGGACGAGGAAGAACCTGTAATGAAGCGGTGTTCGTAACATAAAAATATACAATATATGTATGTAGGTATAAAAGTATATTTCAACCCAAGACAAAATAGGCTAACAACCACCGTCTATTGGCCATTTGAGTTTCTGTGTGCATCTACAGTGTGGAACATAACTGTAGTAACAAGGTTGAATTTCAGGAAGACACATTCACCCAACAATGAGCGGGAGGTTCTGGATGGGCATCAGATTTTAGTCTTCCTACCTGTGGCAATAACATCTCTCTCTCTTATACTGCACCCTATGCTACCAATCGTTTTGTCCCTGCTCTCCAAATTCGAACGTTTTAACCCCATTCCTCCAATCAGCGCCGCTTGATTGGATGCCCCATGGTGCAGTTCTTTCTATGGGTTCCCTTGTTTCCGCCTGACCTACCCTTGACCGTCCATAGAGTGTGGTTTCGTAGGTTTGTTTCTCTTCTAATAATAGACGAAAAAATGTAAACGACATAATTCATAAATACTAGAGATAGTTCGTTTCCCTCTTAGACGATACTGTCGTTCGCGCTCTTAATCATACGAACCATTGTAACCACTTCCCTGAGGCATCTTCATTGTTTGGGAATGACTGCAGTAAGTTGTTTATAAAGGATAAAAGCATAAGATAAGTTGTTTATAGTATGTGTGTCAATAATAAAACAAGGCTACCTAAATAGAGAGATAAACGTGTAAGTAGGTAGAGAAAACGGTGAATATGTAGTTTGGAGGGCACTCTATTTAATCAAGAGTGGAGCTGCGAAAAAGACACTCATATCTAATCAATGTAGGGTAGCGAGTAAGCACTCATATCTTTGACTGGCAGTGGCTAACACTATACGCTGTACTTGTCACCTTTGTCATGTTGTTCCCATACCGAAATAGCTGCTACCTTGCAATCTATTCATTTCATCAAACTGCCGACTTGGACTGCCGTCCAAGGCCCTCACAACAAAGGCCATTCAAGGTGTCCGATTTTGAATGAATCTCGAGTTTTGGTATCCGTCGTCATGAGGTACAAAGACTGCGTTCCGAATGTTGATTAGTATACGACATCCGTTTCGCACTCTCACTTGATTCTAGATAATTGTTCAGTTCTGATTAGATATTATGAGTGGCTCCAACTACATTTTCACCACAGGAAACCTGCAGGCACAAAGGAATTAGTAGGTGTACCAATGCTTGTTTATGTGCGAATACGCGTAATAGAATACTCAGCGTATAAGTAGCGTATAGAATACAGTAGTAACATATTTTCAGGTCAAAGAGTAGATTAAACTATTTCGTGAAGAGGAGGAGTCTTTCAGAGGATATATAAGAGAGAAAGGAAAAGTTTTGTCTGAGTATGAAGACACTTGCGGGAAAGAAGGAATCCACTCAAGCGAGATTTTCTACGTTGCCTCTAGTGGCCACAACTGACTCATTACCACTTTTCCTTTTTGAGGTTTCTGTGCCTTATCTGTAGTGAATTCCATCCTTCCGGCGTCCGTACTCTTTCGTCTTTTGAGGCTCCTCGCGATCTCAAAATTGGCACCTTCGATGCAGCCGCTTTTCCTTATGAGCTAAGCCTGTAGCCTCTTTAGCACGTGTCCACACTATCGCATTAGTTGTTCTCGCATCTTTAGTCAGACAAGACAGTCTGCCACTCGGATATCCATCGTTTCTGGCCCTGTCCAGTCCCGTCCTCAGTGGCCCTGTTCAGCATACTTATTTCAGCGGAGTGAAACTTCTCTCATACTTTTTGCTAGACCTCGGTGTCACATAGCTACGAGGGTCTTACCACTGTACAAGACACCTTCCGTTTGAGCATCCTGGATCATCACATAGCATTCCGGTGGACACCTTGAGCACTCGCTTCCTTTATTGCCGAGTCTACAGGGTGGGGCATAGTAGATATGGTGACAAATAATTGCGGCTCAGTTTGAACCAGAAAGGTCGTACCGGGAATCAAGCACAGCAACATTAGAACACATCCTTTTAGACAATTGCTAACATTTCTTATTCAAAATGGCTGAACTTACTTTCTCGAAACCTACCCTACAAAAATTGAGCCATGCCCACACGACATCCTTCAAAACTTCATCTCTTACTTTTTGAAGAGCAGCTGTTAGCGATCCCTTTAAACTGTGTTGTTCGCCGCACGGTCCTTTCAGTTCAACACAGCTTCCGACCACAATAAACAATTCGCTACATTGCAATCGGAAGTTTTGGCTGGCCAATCTTCTTGCAGCCCAAAGTCGGACAAATGGGCTCTGCAGCAGACTTTTACCAAAAATTCAATCCATGTGCAGGCATACCGCCTTGCTAGTGAATCAGATCGTTATGAATAGTGAAGGTGACGAGGGCTCTCTCCAAAATCCTATCTTGGATAGCATTTGATTTGAGATTTCACTCCAACACGGGTGAAAACCAAACTGAGATGAAGTAATCGCGGTCACTCTGGTTCACTCACTGCACTGCTATGAGACTGCAGTTGATTTCCGCTTTTCCTGCTCTGCTAGGTTCTTCGGTATCTATTCGGTATCCATAGTGAAAATTCTCAAATGGAGGCATGATCCTCCACAAAAAACATAAAAGGTTTCCTCGTTGGTGTACATCCAGAGTCTCTTCGCAGTCCGCGCCTCACGACATCGATAGTTTTACCTCTGCTCTTCCGTTTTCCTATCTGAGGATTCTTGTCGTTTATGGTATTATAAGCCTTGTGTCCATGCCTTCTTTGCAGAGTTCTTCGCCTTATTTGTCCGGACAATTTCGTCACAGAGCCAATCTCATCGTGGTCCTCACCATGTTGCGGTGAATACGCTGTTTGACAATATTCTCAACCCAGCTTTGGATTGCCGTAAGCTGATCGACCTCTTTGAAAGGCTATTATGTTTACTATTGTTTACTGTGTTTATTATGCAACAGAGAGTCGTACGACGGTCTGGCGATGCATTATTCGGATACGAAGGGATCTTGGAAACAATCCACCTCTGCAGCGCGTTAGACTAGAAATCTCACTAGTTTCATATTAACTGGGGTCATTCGCCAAGTAAGGATCGCAAAACCATGGAACCATAGAATCACATACACAAGACAATGGCGGATCTGAAGGTGCAATCAAGTGCTTTGCTTATTGTTCAGTAAATGCATTCACATCAACGGCGAGGTCGCCCTTCCCCGCCCCACAAGAGTCGGAATTCCTCCAATATTTCAATGCTTTCCGCATGGCCGTCTGGAATGTGGTCAGTTTTACCGAGTACTTCTTCCGGTTAATTCCGAGCCCCTTTGTTAGCACTTGTCGCGCATTTCTGCACCTCGCCCTAACGTTTTTCTCTGATCTTCGCCATAGGGGTATGTCGTCTGCATAGAGAATGGTTTTCATTTCTTCCATTTCATCGGGTGACACTGATACGTCAATGTTGCAGCGCCCTTGTTTTAGGTTGTACTGGACAGGTCATGAGATCAATACACGGAACGTCAATACTTTCCAGCCTTCGTTGACTGTTCCCTTTTTTCTACAACTCTTTCAACGTTTACAAATAAGAGTCCTCAGCTCAGTGGGAACGATTACATGGGACGAGAGAGAGTCATGAGACGTTGCATGGGAGGTTCAAGCCAATATATAGCGCAGGTTTTGTGGAACAATGTGGGGGATCCTCACTACACTGACTATTACCAATTGCCAGTGACTCAATGGGAACACTCCACGCTGCCACCGCAACGTTGCCGAATCAACATTACGTGAAGTTTAAGGGATTTTCAACGAGAATGGCTCAAGTTTTGCAGATAAGGCGGCAAAGCTAGCGGTTTCAATTGGGGTCATGTCCATGTTTCCGTATTCTTTATTTCTCGTCGGTGGGGAAAAATCCCCACATTTAATTGCTAGTTCAGAGCTCACTATCGTACCAGGTGTTCTAAAACGCTTATTCCTCAGGGCGAATGCTTTCCATAGGTGGAGGGAAGCAAGGTTGTAGGGTCGGCGCTTCTTTCTATACTTCTGCATCATTTGCCTGGCGATAAAGAAGCCGTCCGCAATTTCTATGCGTGCCCGGCTTCGAGTTGACTAACCGCTAGTTTCATGAATTTGAATAGTTATCGCTACATTGGTGCGCCAATAATTTTGTTTTATTTATTTTCGAGAAACTCCTCCTAACAGGTGGAGCTGTTAGATCAACAGCAGCAAGGGACGGTGCACTTTCACAGCGCAGGGACGGTCGCCACTTTGCCAACTTCGCGTGTATAAGGCGGTTAGGGGGCTTGTTTGGTTGCGTCCTTGCGTCAACACACTAAAGCAACATTCCAGGACGAATTTGTGGGGTAAATACCGTTGATAATGTAGTTATAGCGACAGCTTGACCGATAGTGACGAAAAAACCAAAGAAAAACGCCGAACAGGGCTTTAAACAGGGACTCCCCCTCTGCCGCTTAGCGATGTGGGAAGACGCGCGTTGGACGAGTTGTCTGAACTTGCCCGCATAATGCGCTCCAGTTGCATAACACTAACATAATTACATAACACTATACATAACATAACAACATTACAACAACAAAAAAAAGAAACAATTCCAGTGCAACAGGCAGGATCACATTGATTACTTTAAAGGACAGAGTTCAAATACTCCCTGTGGTCCCAAAACGAGCACGAATGCCTCCGCAGCCAATCACGGCTGGCAAGTGGGCGGTTCCCGAGAAATTTCCAACCACACCCATTTTTGAGGAGTTTCACGCCCTTTTTGCGCTTTTCCCAGGTGAGTTTTCTTTATAACTACACTTCAGATGTTCTCCAATAGGGCCTGTGCATCCTTTAGTGCCATTAGTATTGAAAGCAACAAACCTGCTGACTGTTGCTTATAATCCGCACTGGCTCGCACACGCTTTGTTATTTCCGCCCCCTCCGTGCCAACGCATCTCTTATCCGCCTGAGTCTGTTCTTCTTCCTCGACACATAGCGTTTGCTTCCGAAATCTGTCCTCATCAGACTGATCACCGCTCTGAATGAGCCTCTTACACACTTACACTTTCCGTTACTAGGAATTAATGAAATGGAAGAGCGATCCAAATATTCTTATCTTGTTATCAACCGCTGGCTTATTATTTACGCATCTAGTGTGGTCTCCCATTACGAACGAAGTCGGAAGCGATGTTTCCATTACGTCTCGATCCAGTGCGGTAGTGAACACGATCCCAGCAGAACTCACAGTAGTACTAAAAGAAACAAAATTCGTAACAAGAAAAAAGACAGCGTTTGATAAGATGTATCAAGAAGCCCGTCCCATTTGAATCCGATTTTCGATTGATAATCTCGAGAGGGATTATCGTGCTATGTGCTTACTCGTGTGACATTAAGACTATCACAAACAAACAGTAATGGAAACGCGCACAATTTCCAATATATGCGCAATGCTTGTGCAAGGCTTTCCGCTTTGATCACTGCTGTGGCTCAGCGTACACATAATACCTTCAATAACTTGTTCCATTCTTTTTTTCCTTGGGTAAAGATGGGTCCTAAGTATCATTGCGGATCAGTATTTTGTAGAACAATTTTTGACGGATAGAGTGGGACCAACCAGCGCAGGAGATCGTATATTGAAACAAGCGTGCTAGTAAAAATCGCTCCTCATTGACGGGGTTTTTACCATTGCACGTTGTTGAAACAAATCTGTTGAGGTCCTTTCAAATTGTCGTTTTTTATAGGTCAGTGTCAATGTCATTTCAAGAGAAAAATGGAAGTCAGGGGCTTAACAGTCAGTTTGGGTATTTTGTTATTTATATAATTATTTTTTGAGAATGCCTCAGCTTTTCTCAATGGAATTTAGTGGTTCATAGAAATTTCTCTGCTATGAACCACAATGCACGGTCTTCATTTGATACAATTTCATTTAACATGAACAGTTTACACAAAAACCTTCAAAGGAAACATCTCCGACACACCTAGCACTTCTATTCTCCGAGGGACGACGTCTGACCCTATGAACTTGGTGGAAGACCTCGCCTTACCGTTACCATTCCCTTTTCCAACCTTTTCTTTCCCTCTTTTCTGTATCACCTTCCTTTACGTTCCGTGTGGGTCCGCCAATTGGAAGGACGGACTGACCGTAAAACTCCTTCTTGAGCACTCACAAAGGCTCAGGGCTAGATGTAAGAACAAGACGACTGTAGGCGGCGAGAAAGAGCCCCACGCTGTCAGCTTTTTATATGATCGGCGCAATAGCGAGCGGTGAGTCATCGCGATCAGGGTTGCGGCTGACCCTTTATGACGTATCCAATATATCTGTTATCTTTGACAATTGAATACTCACTCGCACAAAGTTAGTCCTTTGTAATTCCGTTCTTCAGTCAGGTGTAAATATAACAAAACCACATGTGTCAAGAGCCTCTCGAGACTAAATTGATAATGATTGTAACGCCTCGTAGGAAGATTACGCCGATCGCAGCTGTATTATTATGACTGCCAGCTCAACGTTTCTACACTTTTTCACTCAAGCTGGATCCGTTGCACTTTGATATGTCAACATATAGAAAACCAACGAAGACGCATCTCAGTTTGCCAACTGTCAGCAGCATCGTCGTTTGCCATCACATCGCCTATGTTGTTCGCTCGCCGCCAAGCCAGTCCCTATTTCCAGCAACATCATTTCGCCGACGACTATATTTATTCACCATCACCATAAGGTCCTGGTCGTGATCGGTCCTCATGCCCAAGTTCGTCGAACACCATTCATCAACGTAATTCCTGTTATCGGTGAAATCGTCCGTCCGGTATATCGCACTATTCCTACTGTGCCTGCATATCATCGTTCTACCCAGGAAGCCGCAGCTACTACGTTGTTAGGATGTCCACCTTGATCATCTATGATGATCGCCATTGACACCGAAGTGAATGCCGCTTTCAAAGCGACTATCAACGCTCTTGAGCAACGTTAGTGCTGCTCTGTCACAGCACTCGCTTACGCCATTGGCTCACCACTATGTGCGAAGAAGCAAGAGAGATCACCGGAGTAATTTGACGGGAAAACTAATGCAGTTGAACGGTTGAGGAAACCATAGGAAACGCGCAGCCACAGAGACTTGACAAAGCAGTAGCGAGAATCAAAGAATACGGAGAAGATTAATACATTACAAATGTAGATAAAATCGGAGTAATCCTTTACAAATTGAGAATTACCTCTATAGCATTAACCGTTTTAAAAGAGCCGATCGCGTGTAATGTTTCCGTCCGACGAATGAAAAACTTACTTCACTAAGGGCGATAATCAGTGCGGACGCGTAGAGCCTAGTTTCCAACCAGTGGTCGTGAACTTGCGGGTGGATTGGAACGAAATTCCAACGATTCTAGATGGAGGGCTATGCTCCGGTGAAAAAAGGGATGATTTGGAGAAATTCTACAAGCTATTGAAAACGTTTTAAGTTGTGATAACGCATAACTACGAGCAGGTCATTCTTTCGTAATTACTATTCTATCGAGGACGAAGTTATACGAGGAGCAGTCACACATCAGCAGACCATATCACGAGAATAGGAGTGAGAATTCTTGACCTGCCTGGCATGAATTCAAAACGCTGACGAAGCATTTCGAGCAGCGTGGCTATATTTTTGTGAAATACATGATTTCAAACATATGTTAGAGGGACATGAATTCCCCTTTTTTGGTAGAGCATTAGCTCCTCGGTGAATTCTTGCGACCTCGCTTTCGCCGATGATAGCGTTTACAGACGCATTGATTGTGCTGCACAAATCCTTCTATTTTATGAAGCGCTAACTTTGTGTGTCGGTTTGTATGTCTGTAAATGTGTGTGTATGTTTGTATACTCGAGATCCGTAAGTTGGGGTAGGCGTGTCACCGGAAGTGACGTGTACTTGATAGAATCTATGTGGATAAGGTGCTTCCAATATATATCGCGAGATATCAGCAAAGCATGCTGGCAGCGACTTACCTACGCAACCTCTATCAAGTCCACGTCACTTCCGGTGACACGCCTACCCCAACTTACGGATCTCGACTGTATGTGTGTCCGTCCGCAAAATGAAGTGAGTGAGAAGGAAGCTCATGGGATAAACAAACCGCTAACAAATCGGGTAGCTTACAGGATTTGAGATATCAATGTTTTGTAGCAGGATAGTTGTGATAACACTCTTAGGGGCTATATAAACACCTGCTTAGCACACTTTCCTCTTCATTCCACATGGTGCTGCAGTGGCAGCTGGAGGAGTTTGTGCCTCTGTATGTGTGTGTATGTATGGACCACTATGCTATACGAAGTTATACAGCTACAGGCAGTGGAGAGAGGAAGGGAGGATGAGGAAGGGAAGCGAAAAATCTACCGTCATATCATGATTGTGTCCCTTCTACTGTATGAAACACCATTGTGTTGCATACGCGTCACTTCCAGGAGGTGTTGGTGTCACAGGAGGAAGGGACCATAGCGGAGGATAGGAAGGTCCCGGCGGTTGACGGGGGACTAATCTGGTCTAGATGTTTAATCAGCATGAAATCACTGTCATTCAGAATCAAGGTCTGAAGCACTTCAGAAGCTTCTGGTTATCAGAAAGCATGAATTGCTCGGGAAATTAACTTTCGCTCTAACTATTACCGCTTTTGTTGAATGAGTATTGCTTGAAGTTGTTTGCTTATTTGGTGGGGTTTTGATTTTTCATTTCGCTTGTGAGGTTTAGCACAACAAACTAGCGACCCTATTTCATATGTGGTTCCTTTTTGCGTACTTGAGATTAATTTTTATTACGATTGCTTGTGAAGAATTGTTACTAATATTTGCGTGAAAGGTCCTGAGAGGATGGACACAAGTACGTTCACATTCGAGCTTCGAATCTCACAGTAATGGGCAATCGTGGGATGCAGTGGAAGAGCTACATTCTAACAATTTCCGGCGCTCCCTGTTTGTAAATCATCGCCGTAGAGTTGGAAAATCGTACCGATGCTGTTATCAAGAAATTGCAGAAAAAACAGGAATTCAACCATAATTGATTACTCCTACTTTTGATATTTGTGAAAAACTAAATGTACCACTATTATATTCCGCAAAACCGGTCAACTACCTGCAAGCAATCAACATCTCCGCAAAAATAAGGAGCATAACGCGACGAGCACTGTTTGCCTTCGCAATGGTCGCACATCTGCTCATCCATGACGTATGGTTTGATTTCAACCTGAAAATCATTCTTCATCTTGCTAGCAGGAGCTTTTAAATCTTCCATCCGTCGCATGCAGTATTTTTGACTAGTGTCCTGAAGAGTTGGAGGAATCACTTCCGTGTGTCACTTCCCCTTTTTTTGAGGCTGAGATTTCGTGCCAGATTTTCCCATGTCCCTATAAGTTCACGACGATAGTTCTGCCCTTTTAGCAGTGTTCCTAGTGTGCTGGGAGTGACAAAAAACTAAAATAAAAGCAAAAAACGCAAACGAAGTATAAAAACGGGTATCCATATTCTGAAATCAACCAAAACAACAGTGTCCCAAAAACATTCCTTACGATATATTAGCTTGGCTTTGAAACACCCCACAGCCAAAATTTTAAATTCATTTCTTTCTTCATTTATTCTAGTCGTGAGACCCGTAACATATTGACCATCAGAGTCAGCAACACTACGCCAATCTTCAGGCAGTCGGTTGATACCACATTTGTAGAAATTAGGTAAGATTTTTGTCAAACAAATTTTGAAGTCGGATTTGCGGTCGTTTCGTCGTCGAGCTTTCTGTTCTCCAGGTAATGAGCAAGCGAGCAGGAAAGGTTGGAAGACGTGTATGGATAGGTTTGACGAATATGGCAGACGGGCAGCCGCGGTCCAGCCTGGCTTCAGAGTCTTGTGGCTTGAGACCGAACGACCCGCGCCGACGCGCGTTGTCGTGAAACAGATTGACTTGTCGTTGTATTCCGTGAAGCTTTTCTGCAATCGTTTCGAGCAGCAGTAGCAGTGAATAGCCTTTGTCATCGTCGATCTTGTAGACAGAACATCACCTATGGGAAACAAGAAATTCCTAAAGATTTGACAGCATCAACTTTTTCCGACCCCTCACCAGTGTCACCAAGCTCGTCGCGCTGTGGGGGCGGAAACGCTTTCTGGTTGCAAAAGAGGGGGTAGCCGTAACTCCTCGCCAGGAAGTAGGCTAAAGGGTGGCGGCCCGAGAGACGGCCCTTACATACGGCAGTGGGGGCTCTCCGCCAGGATAGGCTAGGCGGTGGGCAGTCTCTGGCCACTAGCACATTATGAAAGGTCCTAAAAATAATGTACCCTCAGTCCTGCGCAGCGGATCCCATGTACAGAGGGTGAAGCAGAGGGGGAGAAATCTCGCAGTCGACAATTATCTGTACGCCTATTTTGGTACCATCAATGTTCGAGCTTTAACATCGGATGCCAAGATTGACCACCTCATTGGCGAGCTCGACAAATGTAGCATCGACATCTGTTGTTTGCAGGAGACTAGAAGGCGCCTCGTGACGTGGGGGGCAGGGTCAACCCTATCGTTGTTACTTTTCGAAAAATTTTTACGACCCCCCTCCCCCAAGGTGGATTTGGTACGACCCCCCTTCCGACCCTCGACCACCATATTCCTCTCTATAACATTAACTTCCACTACCACTCAACCCTCAAAACTCCGCCCACTTTTTCCTCCAAAAATGCCGTCGAGCGGGGGGGGGGGGGGTATATAGTCCCTCTGAAACAGTAAAAATTTTCCCATAATTTCCCACAATTCCCTAAATTTTCAACCAATTTACCCTATTTCTACCTATAATCTCACTGTTTCCTTTTCTAGGGGGGGTATATACGCCGGCTGAAACGGCAAATTTTTATCTTGCGCGCCCTCTACTCGCACAACCTACTACCCACGAAATCTTAGTTTCTCCTCAATCCCACACGTGATTTCGAGCGACTAAAGTGGGTACGACCCCCCTCCTACAAACTCAACCAGGTACGACCCCCCCGTTGTTACTCGTAACAACGTAGGGTTGACCCTGTTGGGGGTCGGCACAAGGTGCATCTCGGTGCTGGAGCAAGCAATGGAAAAGTGGGCGGAGTGGGCTTTGTCATCAGCCCCCGCATGACGCCCAGAGTGGTATCATGTGAAATAAGATCAGAGAGGCTGGCACTTCTCCAAGTGCGGGTCGATGACCGAACGCTGATCCTCGTTGTGAACGCATACGCTCCCACCAGCGCCTACGATGACGCCGTTGTCGAGGACTTCTATGAACAAATTTCAGAAGCCATCCGCACAAAACCCCGTGGCGCCAGAGTTATCGTCGCCGGCGATTTCAATGGTGTCACCGGGTGCGGGCCGT